>VZSF01004745.1:114260-194702 GCA_013398295.1 Chionis minor | reverse complement strand
ATGAATTTCATCAGGTCCCATGGACTTGTGCACTTTCAGGTTGTTCAGGTGGTCTCGAACCTGATCTTCTCCTACTGTGGGCAGTTCTCCATTCTCAGAGCCCCTGGTTTTACCTACTGTCACTTGGGCAGTGCAGTTAGAGCCCTTGCCAGTGAAGACTGAGGCAAAAAAGTCATTCAATACCTCAGCCTTATCCATATCCNACTCGGACAGTTTCTCTATATTCCCCCCAGTCCACCTGTCCTTGCTTCCACCCTCTATAGGCCTCCTTTTTGATTTTGAGCTTATCTAACACTTCCTTATTCATCCACGCAATGTAATGTAGTAATGTCAAGCCTGAATCAAAGGGCACTTCAAAAGATAATTTTTCGTTAAACTTAAATTGAATCTCAATCTCTCCTCTCATTCATAAAATCATGTAATCATATAATCATGGAATCATGGAATCATAGAATGGTNACACTTCCTTATTCATCCACGCAATGTAATGTAGTAATGTCAAGCCTGAATCAAAGGGCACTTCAAAAGATAATTTTTCGTTAAACTTAAATTGAATCTCAATCTCTCCTCTCATTCATAAAATCATGTAATCATATAATCATGGAATCATGGAATCATAGAATGGTTTCAGTTGGAAGGGACCTTAAGGATCATCTAGTTCCAATCCCCCTGCCATGGGCAGGGACACCTTCCACTAGATCAGGTTACTCAAAGCCTCATCTAACCTGGCCTTGAACACTTCCAGGGATGGGGCTTGCACAACTTTCCTGGGCAACCTGTTCCAGTGCCTCACCACCCTCATGCTGAAAAATTTCTTCCTGATACCTGTTCTAAATCTCCCCTCTTCCAGTTTAAAACCATTACCCCTCATCCTATCTATTCAACAAGAATCAGAACAGAAACAAAAATGTTGCCTGGTTGGGATGTGATGAATTTTTCAATATGAAGATCTGAAGAATTTTCCGGTGTGAGAGTGGTTGGTGCTGCGAGGATGCACCTCTGTAGCGCTGTGCTGTTCTGGCAGCTCTGTGGGGATTTCTTATGGTGGCCCACAGAGTACATGAATTATTGCTCCCAGTGGTCCTTTATATGAATTTCTGATCTCTTGTGCCAAGTTACTCTGTGCCCTGGGAGTGCCTTCAGAGTTGATATGTCCACACCCTGGCTGAAACTTCTTCCTTCAAGCCTGTCATACGGCACCTTCTGGTTTAAAATGTCTCATGCCTATACTTAAAAGAATTAGTATGGAATTGCTATTCCTAACTTTTACCACAGTATGCTAATACATTTACATTTGTTTGACTTCTTCCTCTGGAGCATGGTACATGGATGTGCAACATGTTCTTACACAGTTCTCCAGTCACTTGACTGCAAGCATCAGCTTTATTCAATTTCTTTGGAAATGCTTCTTGGGCTCAAATAAGTAATAACATGGGTGACTATATCCTCTTTTGTCAAGTACTAAAAGTGAATATAAAAAAAAAAAAAATTTATTTTTTTTATCTGATGGATCACTCAGTTGCCTTATCCAAGACACCAAAAAATTGGGCAGCAGTTAATTATGGGCCAAATTTTGTGAGCTATACTTTGCAGACAAGCTCCCATATCACATGCAGATGAAATAAAATCTGTCTAACTATAGAACAGCAAGACAGTCTTAGTTCTGTATCATCTGCTTCATTGTTCTGTAAGACCATCTGTAAATAAATGCACCTAACGCTTTTTAGGTTGTGAAATTTTTTAGCTGAGTGGGTAATACATGAGGGATATTAAGTCAAAGCTTAATACAGTTCACCTCCTTGTGTAGCAAAAGGTTCCCACTACCATTACATCATTCCTGAAAAATCATGGATAGGCAGTGTCTCCTTTCATTGCTTTTATTTGCAAAATTCTGACCAATCCTCATCTGTATTTCTCATATCCTACCCAACAACTTGTGTGCTTCTTGCCACAGACTGATCCCTGTTTCACATCTTTCTTTTTCCCCTCTGGATGTTGCAGTGTTCTAGGCCGAAATTTTTGTTAGCTCTTTGGTCAAAAACAATGCTAAGAATTTACTGCTTCATTCATAGTCTCTTCTTTACATATGTATTAAACCTGAGCTCCCTAATTCATGGATATCAGCTACACATTCATCAGCCTTGCAGGGAGTTTGGGTTTCTCCCAAATGCTGTGTTCCCCTATATCATTCTGTTCATACCATTACATGTATTGACTTTCTTTTATGCCTGAAAGCTGGTCTACTCCTTCTAGCTATATTAGCTGGTTTAAAAAAAGATCTTACTCTCCCTAGAAACCTCCTCTGGTCTTTAAGCAGCAATGCTAATTATGCCAGAGATTCTTTTGATGAACCTTTTAAATGAAAAAGATTTGGGAAGACGTATGTAGCAAACCTGTTTAAATAGGTCCTACATCTTCACAGGATTACAACTTGTGTATCTTTCCCTGCCTCTGAGACTAGCATGATTCTTCCTATTTTTTAGGGATATTTTTGGAGATGGAAGAACCTTCAAAATGACCGTAATACTTTAACTTCTTCCTGTAGTCAGAGTAATGGGTGCCAGAAGACTTGAATTCCAGCAGAAGTGGTAATTTTTATCAGTAGTGCAATTTCGTCTCTCCTACAGGCATGGGATTTTGTCTTTCTCACATTTTCTCACCCTCTTAATCTCCCATTTTCTTATAACCAGGAATTCCATGGTTTTTCAGTGGAATATATTCAGTACTGCAGAAAGAAAAAGATATATATATTACACTACATTACAATCTCAGCCCCTTTCCCTAGCAGGGAATGTCATTTTCATAGCATTTCAACACTTTCAATGTGCAAGTATGCTAAGTGTATTTTGTTTGGGAGGTTTCTTATATATTTATTTATTTAGTAGATGAAAGAAAAGAGGAGAGAAGGAAGTGCTGCTTCATGCAATATGGTCTGTGAAGCTGAACTGTTGTCATAGCTGGTATCTCATTTTAACTTTGCAGGTCTTGATGAAAAAGGATCTGAGTTCAGGCAGTTATTGAGCGTATGCTCCAGTGACTGCCAGATTGATGCTTCTGTCATACAAGAATGTGACAATAGTTGCCATGGGTTTCCTGATTCGCTTAATTAGATTTTTCCCTGTATAATTAGCACATCTTTAGTCTGAGCTTCAGACTATGTCACCAATTTTTTTGAAATTAGAGAAAGTGTTGGAGAGGGTTTTATTCCTCTCATTTCTTGTCAATGTCTGTGCTAAGACCCACTAGGAATATCACAGAGCAAAATTGTTAAGAGGTCAGTATGTGATGTGGAAACAGGCTGTTTGACCTAGTTTTGGCTGTGGCTCAGACATCTGAGCTCACTGAGGAATGGCTGTGGGGAGAATCTCTCTTTGTTTCATTTTTCAGGATTGAGGTGAAGCTAGTGGGAAAGAATGGGGTCCCTTTGCAATTATGTGAAATAGCTATTCAGTTCTAGAGGTCATCGCACACACAAAAGTATTATCATAGCACAGGAAGGACTGCCTCACCATACAGGGAAGGAAGGAGGAGAGGAGCACTGCAGGCCAAAGAAAGGTACATGTGCGGTATGAAACTTTGCAAGTCATTTTATTCATATGGGGAACCACAGGAATTCAAAAGCCTTTGCTTTGTCCACTAAAGTTTCTAGCCTTTCATGAGCTCTTACAGAACTATTGTAAAACTATCGAAAGTTTAGTTTAAAAAAACCCCTGTTTTCATACTACACAATATACTATGCAGCTATGACAGGGATGCTATTGGGGATGTTTGGCTGAGGTGGTGCAGTTAAGCTGGAGTTCACTCTAAAAATCCCCAAACCTCTACTTTGATTTATTTTTAACATAAAATCTGTTGCTGCTTTAAGGCTAAACAGTATAACATATGCAAAGAGAAATTTGTCATTTTGAGAGGCTTCTGAAAAACGTGTCAGCACTTTGCACTAGCCCAGGCTTTGCTCTATGCACCGCAGCAGCTCTTCAAAGATTTCCAATAGGCTGCCACCTGCCAATACTTCACTACAGAATTGTTTAGAAGCACATTAGCATGAGAGTACATTCCAGTGGAGTGGGAAGGGGCCAGGAAGGGTTACAATGGGATTGTGACATCCCCATGTACGACCTGAACCAACACCTATCGAAGATTGAAGCATCCTCAGTGCTCCCTCTGGCACCACGGTCCTGTGGGCTCTCTAGTGTCCCTGTAGCAGGTGCCATCCGCACTGTGCCACTCATCCAGCCTCCTCGCACCCTCCTGCTTTCCCTCCCTTTGCAAACACACAGTGTACTGGGCACAATTTTTCTTCTGCCTTTGTGGCAATGGAAGCTCAAGTGAGCAGCCTTTCAGGCGGTGCTCTGTGACACACCGCTTGTCCGTATGCAGACTTTCCCATGGGAAGCAACAGGGACCTCTGCTTAAATGTGAATGCCACAAAATGGGCCAGGTCACAAAATTTGCCCAAGCTTTTTTCTTCTCTTCTTTTTGGGTGGATTTGGGGTTTAGGTTTGGTTTTTTGGTTGTGCAGGTTTTTTTGTTTTTCTGATTTAATGTGAATCAACATTTGTTACCCTTGGAACACAGCTTCCATACTGGAGAAAAATGGGATGGCAATAAAGAACTTTCTGCCATTTCAAGATGTCAGAGTTCAGATTGTTTATAACCCTTTCTTGTCTCTAATAGAAAAAAGTACTAATATCATTTTTGTAGTACAGCTTTATGCCACCGCTGGCTGCTTTTATAAACAAGCCTGACTAAACCTTCATTAATTCAGAACTATCATTTCAAAGCAGAAACACTGGGACTAACAATGCTTATGTAAACACAGATGGCCTTGATATTCATGTGGAGAAAAAATGCCAAGAGATTTTATAAAAGCCAAAAGGTAAAATAGGTTGACAGACTTCGGATGTTCTACTTTTCTTTAGGAAGTTCTTTTGCGTGTGTGCCTTGAAACATATTGATATCTTCTATTCTAATGCTATTAATTTAGTATCATTGCATATACTGCCACATCATAGGGAGCAACTTGTGTTAGTCCTTCTTCCTGTGAACTACAACTCTCAATTATGTTCTTCAGCTATTTAGCTCCCAAGAACATCTTCAAAGTTTGATAATAATTTATGTTGTCAGTCTATTAAGTCAATTTTACGGGATCCAGCACAACCAGTGCCTGCTTACGTGAGGCCCGAAGACTACTTTGGGTTTCTGTGAAGGCCACTGATATCTGACTTCTTTTATGGTTGACCTTGAAGGAGAGTTCAGTTTGGTAATTTATGGCAAACAGCATCCAGGAAGACCCATTTGCAAGATTCACTGTCACTTAGTGCTAAACGATCGCTCCTGACTCTGAAGACAATCTGAGTCCCTGACAGGGCAATCCCATAAAAAATATTGCCTGGCCACCCAGGTGTCTTTTCCAATTATCTGGAGTAGAAATTAATACTTTTAAAAGCTGCTAGTTTTTGAAAGGTTATTACAATTTATTCCAGTAGTTTCTTTTACACATTATGATGAATTGGTTTATTACGCCATTATTTTCCATGTCAGCTTTTTAGAAGATTGAATCATAATGTTGAAACATTAGAGTGAATGGCAAACATTATTTTACAGCTGAGTAATATATTTCCCCTAAAAAATTGTGCTCTGTTTTTAATAACAGGTAATTTTATTATTATATTGCTTAATGCTGTTGTCCCACATTATTTATTTCTAAGAAGTAAGGACTGGAGGACTTTCTTTTAAGATGTCAGTGATATCTTGGACAGGACACAAAATATATGAAAGTACAATAATCCAAACTGTGAACTGTGCTTGGAAGCATAGCAATTCATGACTTCTCAATATCAGTTTAATATATGGAGCAGGCCCAGGGAGAATAAATGGTTAGCCTCACTTTAGTGGCCTTCTAAATTTAGAAGCAAGTTTTTTTAATGTCATGTTTTCTTACTTGATTTTCTTCTTTCTGTGATAATCTCTGGGTGCTATTTTTGTTCCCCAAATCCTCTCCAACTGATCTATAAAAGGGCGGTAATTAGCATTTTAATGGGAATAGCTGAATCTCACTGTTTCCCTACAGCAAGCATATTCCTATTTATGTAGAGCTCAGCAATACTCAAAGACATAAGAAATCCATCGTTTCGTTTTCTTTTTTTTTTTGGAAGCCAGGAGAAGGGGAGCGGGGGTGGGGAGGAGAAGGAGCAAAGCTAAAACTCCCATCATTTTTGACACTGTATCTGCATGTGGAATAGTTCTTTTTTCCAGCATGAATTACAAATTTTTGGCTCTCTGTCATCAGCTCTGCAGGTGGCTGAATACTTTGAACTCCCATTGACTTCTTTCACAGCACAATAAAGTTTCCATCCTGAGGTGCACAGCAATGCCCCGTGTATTTTTTAATTGGAACAATTATCTCAGAATGGTTTAGTATGAAGTACTATTTCAAAAAGACAATTTCCTGTAGGTAAATGGTGTCAATTTCAAAAGTTGTAGGTTACTGCTAATGAGTGTCTGACACTATTTTTCAAGCTAGCACATGTATAGATGAAGATTTGGAACTCAGCCCGAATGTTTAGAGCGTAAGACACCTACAGCTCGAATAGTCAGATAATGGCATCAAAAATCATCTTCCCTCAAAACTAGAACTTCTTCCCCTTCACTATCATAAATCCCTCTTCTGTCTGCAGAGTGAAGGACAAGCTGCTGTACAATCTGAGCACCTCACAAATATTACTGATTTTCATCCTCCATTTCATTAGGCTGATTTGCATGGCTGCATGGAGGGTAAGAACATGATGAATTTATCTTCTGTGTGATGCAGAGAAATAATTTAAGTTTATAATATGCAATGTTTAAGTTCCTGCTTTGTGCCTTAGCCATAAGTCCTACACAATGCAATGGCTCACAAAAGGCAATATGGTTTTATGGATAAGAAACAGATAATATTGCAGGAGAACAGGGGACAGTTCCTGGCTTAGCTGGGACAAGCTGGAGATGCTGTGTGAGGCCATGGAGTTGGTCTGCCTCTGGGCCCCACAACGAGGTGTGTGCCCCAGCCTTATCCAGACCCCGTGCCACCCCCTTCATGTCCCAACATGGTTCAGATATGGCCTTGATGAATATTCACATGATGTTGCTCAACAGCGTTGAACTGTGTGTACACCACGAGGTGCCTGGTTTTATCAGACCACAAATCAGTAAATCTGTGGCTATGTTGACCAATCTGTTCATTCTTGAAAGTAAATGCTTCCTGACTGTATTTGGTATATTCCCTAGAAATGCTGGTGGAGATGAGTTAGGAAAGATGGTTTTCCCTAGTCCTATAAATATTTTTCCCACTTTATCATATTAATATCAATGAAAAACATCACATACCTGAAATTCAAATCCATGGAGGAGTGATTTCCAGATATTTCTGATTAAACGCTGAGACTATAAATAATAATATATACATAGCAGCCTCTTGTTTTTCTGAATATCAAGATTTATTCTCCCTCAAGATAAATATTGACCTTGGCTTTAAATTGGTCAGAATTAATCTTTCTGGACAATAAATCTTGGTATTCCCTTCCAGAGAAATCAATATCTGTTTAGTATATCAGGTTATTGAATGAAATTAATATATTTAGCTCTGCAGGAAGATTTTCATAAAGGCTGAACAGTGGAAATTTAGAAGGCTTCAGAAAGGCTCACAACATACTATATGGACTATTTCAGTTTAATGTTAAGAAACTGCTGAACTGTGCATTAAATAAATTACTGTGTTGCTTGGAGAGTTACAGTAAGGTCTATTAAGTACTTATTTAAAGACTTGGCAACAGTGAACAACAATAAATAATTCAAGTAGCACCTCTAATCTTGTTTTCTTTCTTCTTAATTGGTTTTACAGCATTGTTTTGACATTTACCCTTGAATTTAAAAAAAAAAATACTCACAAAAAGAAAATGCATGCTGTGCACTAATCCAGCTGCCAATTGAGTACTTACATATTGATGCATCAGAACAGCAGTGGAACTCCACTCTGTCTTCAGAGTTGGCAAAGCCCGCTATTGGTGTGAAGCAGTATGGGTTTCTGGGCTTGCAGAAAAACTGAGTTGAATAAATATTTGTTTATACAGAGGCACATGTTCAAACACAAAGTTATTTAAAAAATATAGAGATATTGCACCATCATCTCTGTGAAACTCCAGAGCAAACACATAAGAGACCATGTCTGATCTATCACCACGGGAAGCATCAAAATGCCGAACATTTGCCAAGAAGGACAGATGGATCCAGAAGTGGTCAACAGCTGGAAAACTCAAGAATTAAAGAAGGAGAGCCAACACTTTTGCTGTTCAGGTTTCCCCAGCCTGTTGAGAAATCTAGAGTGATTCTAGCATTCTGGTTTTGAACTCAAAGGGACTGTGTCAGGTCATATTTTAAATCAGCTTTTAGACTAGAGAAATTGTTGTTGGTTTTGTTTTTAACTAAGTTTACAGAAAATAAGATGCGGTTTGGTTTCTGCAACAGTTTTTCAAAATTTTGTGTCTAAAATATTTTGCTTTAATTGGCCTTTTTATTCAAAATTATAATGTTTATAGACAAAATTGCTTTCAAATTCTTTTTTCCTGAAGAGAAGAGAGGATAGAGAAAGAAACCCAACATATTTTATTTTCATTGTGTTTTAATTTTGCTGTAAAATTTTGAGGATATGTAAGGTATTAATTTGCATGTGTGTGTAGGTAAACAAACACATACATAGAGATATGAGAAACTAGATTATATTGTCTCATTTTGAGCAATGTATAAGTATATTCAAAGCATATATTTAGTGAACCCCAAATTGGTAAAAATAATGCACATATTGCTTTTAGATATCATATTGGCACCTCTTGGAACTTCAGATGGAAGTATTAACACTTTTGTCATGTACATATCACCTCAATGCATATTCATATTGAGAATTCTATGCATAGCAAGTAATTTTTTTCTCTAACAGACACTGTATGGTTTTGTATGTGTATCCACTGTTCAAAAAATTACATTTTCCAACACGTCTTTCTCTTTCTTTAATTCTAAAAAAAATTACTGTGTATTTTTATTGTGTATTAAAAATTTAAAAGTTAAAGACAAATCAACCATTAGTTAATGTAAAACTGAAGAACATATTTTTATTACACAGACAAAGGTGGAAATACTCTTCTTACTTAGAGGTTCTCATGCTTTCAGTCTTCATTTTAACAGGACATAGTTTTTTTAAAAAAAACTATTTCCTTTGTACCTAGGCCATGAAGGTGTTCCCAGTGTGCAGAATCCCTGCAATACCTCCCTAGAGAGAGATTCTATTGAGTAGTGGAATACTGCAGTGAAGCTAATATATTCCCCTCTGACAGTAATGAATTTCCTCTCTCTTCATTGTGATATTTGGTTAAGGTGATACATATTCACATCTCCCCACTAAGTCCAGACATTAAAGGTAAAGCCTACTGCTCTTATTTTCCATTCAATTTCCTACATTTGTCTATTGATAAACATCCTTGTGAAGCTTAATGTTATTACCATATTAATTCATTCACCTGTATCAGTTATATTTAATATTTGACTCACCATGAAACATGAAACAAATCTACTAAGTTCCATCTTTATTTCCAGCCATGTTATTAACAATCCATTGTTAGGTTAAAATCGCTTTTATATACCATATTCAGCCAAGGACTGCATTGCTAGCTCTGCTGATAGCCTGCCAAGTGAACTGGGTTAAATCACTCCCCTACTCCATTCCCTCATCAAGAAAGAAAAACATTTAACATTAAGTCCTTAGAGCTTGTTCTGATCTCTGGGGAACAAAACTCCTATGCATTTTTAATATTAGCGATGCAATGGTGTAATAGTCCCCCAGTAGAATAACTGGGTGGGATCCATCTCACTTGACACTGGCTGAAGAAGAACTAGGAGTCAAGCTGTAGTGAGCTTGTTACCCATTAGGACTTGCTGCCTACAGAGAAAGGCAACCTTCCACAAGTGACAGGTACTATCTATCTCAAAATACTATCATGGGCTGAGACGACGTGCCTTTGGGACATACCTGTCACTCTCCAGTGTGAGCCTCCCCATATCTTGCTTAAATTTGAAACCTAAGGAATTAATCAAGTGCCTAAATATATGTCCCTAATACATTTTGAGGTGCTCCAGAGTATCACAGCTTTGAAAGGTGGGAGTCCTCCATCATTCCTATGTCATATCCTAGCACCATGCATGTATCTTGAATTATCACAGAGAATCTCAATGGCATTACATGCCCATATCTAGGTACTGAATTACTCTTCAGATTTTTAGGGTGCTGCAGTTAAAGGAATTCTTCCTTCTCCCCTCATAGCATACAGTGAGTCTTATGCATAGGCACAATGTTAAAGCACTTGGACAAGAGATGTCTTGAGAACATGTTTTCACATGCAAAAGCAATATTTCCGTGAAATTAAAAATATTGTTCTTTCATGTAAATAAATATTTTTTGTCAGTCAATTTTATGTTTATCCACTCCAATACACCACCGGTATTTAGCTTGCCTTAGGTAACAAACTTGGTCATGGTAGTAGGACTAAAGCAATAACTCTGTGGTTTACACTCTTAAAATAATTATTCTGGTCTGGTTTCATTTTCTTTCTTTTTTAAGAACATGTTCTGTCTGCAAACACACAGCTTGTTTTCTAAAAGAGTTCTTTCTCTAAACGAAAAGAAAATCAAATAATATTGATCTAATTTTGCACTTACTAATGAGTGTCTCAGGAAAGCAAATAATTCAGGAAAAAGAGGTGACTTGTTTGCAGTTTGGCCATATCTGTTATCATCTTAATCTCATAAAACTATAAACTGACCTTGAATTGACCACCCATTTTATAAGCTCAGCCGAACAGTTACGCAACCAGATCAGCTACCACTCAAGAGAGCAGATGCAGTCAGCTGACCAGTCACTTAAACTCAAGAACAGATAAATCATAAACCTATAGGTTTTGCATACAGTTTTAAAATAAATCCCTTTATTGGTTGTGCTTTGCAGCTACATTGCAGGCATTCTGTGGTTTGGGCAACTTTGTCATTTCCTTTGAATTTATGTTTACAAGTAACAAGTTTAGTTTTCATACCCTTAGCAAAATATCATATTGGGAGGCTTGCTCTCTCAGATGTCCTAATTCAGCTTCCATTAAAGTCAATGAAATTAACTTGGCTTAAGCGAAAGCTGAGTTATGGACTACACACAGAACAGCTGTGCAGGATCAGCTCAAAAGTGCATTTACTCCAGTATCCCATTTCTGACAAGAATAGATAAAGTGTGCTTATGGAAGAAGTCTAAGAAACAGGGCAAATAGAGAATGATACTTTAACTTGTACCCTTGCTACTCCCAGTAATTTGCATTTCAGAGACTTTGTGAGCTCTATGTTGTAATCACTTCACTGTGTTTAATAGCTTTTGATGGATATTTCATTAAAAGTCTTCAATCTGCCTTTGAATCCACTTATACTTTTGACATTCACAAATAGTTGCACAACTAAATTCTGCCTTGAGAAAGTACTTCCTTTTGTTTATTTTAAACCTCCTAATGATAATCTTATTTGCTTCTTCCTAGTTCTTACATCCTGAAAAATAATGGATAATCAGGCTCTTGTTCAGTATCTCCATGCAATATATAATTTTATAGACTTAAATCACATTTTCCTTCTACCCATATTCTTTTTTCAACCTCAAAAGTTCCAGTTTATGTAATTACCCCACACAGGGAGGTCATTGCCCAACCTTATTCTTCATTGAAGAACTTGTAATTCCACTTTGTCCCTTTTGAAGTGGCACAACCAGATTTATCTGCAGAATTCAAGAGAAGACACACCAGGAATGCACAGTGATATGATGATGTTTCCTCCCTTATTATCCCTCCCTTTTCTAATATTTCTTTGTTATTTCAACTCCCCTGAGCACGAAGCTGAGATTTAACACAGAGCTGTTTGCATCCATTTCTCCTGATGGGCAAGAGTTGATTTTCATGACTGTGCTTTAGTGTGCATGTATACTTCAGGTTGTTCCTATCAACATACATTAGTTGGCCTTTTTCAGCATTGAATTTTGTCTGCCATCTCATCTTCTTGTCATTTGGTATCAAGAAATTCCTTCTGCAACTCGTATGAACCAGGTTTGGGGTTTTTTGGACTAACATGAAATTTTTGTCATACCAACTGTTTCACTATTCAACCCCACTTTTCAACTCACAATTCAACTCTGTTTCCAGGTCCTCTTTGTCTACGTGTAATGACAAATCATGACAGACACTCTTTAGAGAGATGGTTATTGCTCATTAGTGATTAAATCTGTTCATTAGAAAGAATCAGAATTTTGATGTAGCCCTTGAGCTGAAGTTTTACAGCCCTAGCCTCCCACCTGTCTATGGAAATGCGACCTCTGAGAGGGGTCTCTATGTGAATCCCAACTCCTCAAAGTTCCATTTCTCTGGTACATCCTCACCCCAGGCAGGTGAATATGCCTTCACATTTTTAATTTGGGATTAAACCAGTATTTACTTCTTTCAGTGGCAATTGTGAGCGTTCAGGGACGACACTCTCCAGCCAGTCCAACCACCCTTACACCAAGCCTTCCAAGTGGCCACAGTCCCAACCTCCAGCAAAGCTGGACTCTGTTCTCTGCACTGACTGTGCAGATTTTAGTGTCTCTGAGGGCCCTATTTGTATTGGAAACAGAGCATGTCTGAACAAGGCATTTGACACGTTCTAGTCTGGGTGGCACATTTTGGGGTTTGTGTAAAACTTTATGAACAAAAGCTTCTCCTATGCCATATCTATAAGTGTTCATATGAGTTAATATACAAGGGTATTAGTTTCAGATCAGAACTGGGATTATACAAGAATATTTTCCTCCCATAGGTACAGCCTAAAAGGTACCTATGTAGCCAAGGCACAACAATTTTTCTGCATCTATCTGGAGAACTGTCCAAATAGTTCCTAATACATGCCACAGGGAAGCCCGCACAGCAATATTGGTGTGTAAATGAAAATGGTGTATGTCAGTACAGGAATTAGTAATCAGGGGGTAAGGTGAAGCCAAATCTTGCTAAGTGTGAAAGATTTCTCCATGTTCCAGCAGGAACTGTGGAGCTGAATCTCTTGGGTTAAGGAGTTGTGGAATAAGTAGTAAGAAAACTCAGTTGCGGGGCTTCCAAAATATTTTAAAGCTTTGGATAAAGCTTTAGATGTGAATACCAAATCATCAAGGGATTTAAATAGAAAAAGATATATGAAAACCCACCGCAAGAGAGCTAGCATACCTTATATATTACTTGGTGAAAAAACACAGATATATTAGGTACATCCCTGCAGGGAGCTGTGACAACAAAACCCTTGAAGTTAAAGTACTATCTAACATGCTTTAATCAAAAGCCATGTGGACCTTTTGGATGCTCTCTTCTCTCATTGCTGTGATTAACATCATCTGTTCTTTCTGGCAAGCAAATAAATAGATAACTAAAACATGCTCAGATGCTCTTGCCTGAAATGTGACAAATATACCTTGCCAGCAGATGAGAAACTTCTCTTTCCCAGGGATGGACCACAGTCAAAAAGTTGAGAGGCTTTTTTTTTAGTTTATATATGTATGTGAAATTTGGGAGTCATACAGTTCTGGAGTAAAAAAAACCGTCATGTATGTGAGAGTGTCTCTTAAGCAAGAAATTTGATACCAAATACGTCAGGCTATGTGAATCACTTGATGAGATGAACTAAATCATCTGCTTTTTTATCCTTTTTCTCTGAAGAAAATGTGTGTTACTTAAATACTCTGTCCATTTTTTTTTTTTTTGACAGGCTCTCATGCCTTTCTATTAATTTTTGAACCCATTAACCAACTTCACAGAAAGTAGAAGTCTCAGTGATAGCTATAAAGAGAAAACTAATACTCGAATTAAGTTTTGGTATAGTTATTGTTTAGGTATATGAAATGGCTATTCCCATTGTTAGAATATTTGCTTCTACTATGTGAAAGTATCATGTGCCTGGATTAAAATTGAAAGTATTAGAAGTCATAGTTATAATGAAAGTATCATGGTTTAATTGGATTTTGTTATCTGCTTCATTATCTGCCTTAGAATGATATTTAGAGTGCTGTACTTAAAAAAAACCCAAACAAACAAAAAAAACCCCCCACACCCAGCAAACAAACAAAAAATTACAAATCTTTTTTCAAAATAAATCTCTCTGTACATGGAAGTGACCATGGAAAGCACAGTGCAGGATGCATGTTCTGTAGTGTCTCCATGAAATTTTTCCCTTTAAATAATTTTTCCATCCACTAGCTGTCCTAGGTCTGTTGTAGCATTTCCTCTGGGTTAGTTTATCCTTCTCTCCAACAAATTACAAGATTGTACTGCGTACTCCACCTTGTAGTTGCAAGCAGCAACAACCACAAAAAAAAATCCGAAGAAGAAAATGGAGCCTCCATTTAAGAACAGCCTTTATTAAAGGTTTACACATATTTTCCATGTTAGTAATACGGAAATGCTGTCAACTGAATACTGTGTTTCCTGGTAGATCAAGACACATTTTTAATTTCTTTCATGTAAACTATGACACACAACTAGCCTACTATATGTCAGTGAAAAGAGCTGTCATTTTCTTGATAGTACCTAGCATGATATATGGGAGTTTGTGTTTAAAACATAAAAACTTTATGTCAGGAGGCTAGATCGTGGCATATTGTAAAATATGTACATCATAATGTCTGCCCAAAGAATACTAGTTGTTCACATATTGGTTGTCATTTCAAGAAAAGATGTCACAATTCTCATGCTTCAGTTTGTTTCACAAGCTAGATCTTAGATTTCAACTTTTCATGGAGGAAAAGTTACCTAAAGATTGCAGATTACCTAATACTAATAGTTTTCTTGTACGGAATGAATTACATAGACCTCTGATTTAATCTACCTTGGTAATTCTGGAGGGAAGGGATGCCATCCAGAGGGACCTGGACAGGCTTGAGAGGTGGGCTAATGCAAACGGCATGAAGTTCAACCAAGCCAAGTGCAGAGTCCTACACCTGGGACGTGGCAATCCCAGGCATAAATACAGGCTGGGCAGAGAATGGCTGGAGAGCAGCCCTGAGGAGAAGGACTTGGGAGTACTCATGGATGAGAAGCTCAACATGAGCCGGCAGTGCGCGCTGGCAGCCCAGAAAGCCAACTGTATCCTGGGTTGCATCAAAAGAAGCGTGGCCAGCAGGGCACGGGAGGTGATTCTCCCCCTCTACTCTGCGCTTGTGAGACCCCACCTGGAGTACTGTGTCCAGCTCTGGAGTCCTCAACATAGAAAGGACATGGAACTGGTGGAACAGGTCCAGCAAAGGGCCACTAAGATGATTAGAGGGATGGAGCACCTCTCCTGTGAGGACAGACTGAGAGAGCTGGAGCTGTTCAGCCTGGAGAAGAGAAGGCTCCGGGGAGACCTGATAGCAGCCTTTCAGTATCTGAAGGGAGCCTACAGGAGAGCTGGAGAGGGACTCTTTGTCAGGAAGTCTAGTGACAGGACAAGGGGTAATGGTTTTAAATTGGAAGAGGGGAGATTTAGATTAGATGTTAGGAAGAAGTTCTTTACTGTGAGGGTGGTGAGGCACTGGAACAGGTTACCCAGGGAAGTTGTGGAGGCCCCGTCCCTGGAAGTGTTTAAGGCCAGGCTGGATGGGGCTTTGAGCAACCTGCTCTAGTGAGAGGTGTCCCTGCCCATGGCAGGGGGGTTGGAACTTGATGATCTTTAAAGTCCCTTCCAACTCTAACCATTCTATGATTCTATGAATTCCTATGCCCCTGTGTTTCTTATAATTTCTTAAATATAGATTCATATCAATAGAAATTCTGAAAATGTTGTTACTACATGCTTTACACAAGAAAAGCAAATTTATAATTGTAGGATGACTGACTAACATAGCAGCAATGATGGGTGAAGGAAAACGAGTTTCTTCTAATGATAGATATGTATGTGTGCTGCCCACAACAATGGAGCACATTAACAACAGGCTTAACAATAACCACTTAATTACTCTGCTTTCACACATGTTTTTACAGACGCTTACACAATAATCCTTTCAGATATCCTTTTAGATAACCTTCATTCTTTTAAAATGTTTTTCCTTGAAAGCAAATATTCGGATGATTTTCTTTCCTAGAAAGCCCAAGCTGAGGGAAATTACTTTGCTCATTGCCATGAGGGATTTAAAAAAGGGAGTTTGCTTCATGCTAAGAGATAAGACTTTGTGCTAAGGGATGAAGTCAGGAAAATACTCCAATGCAACTAAAATATGACGGAGATAAACAAGGGGAATTCACTCTGCATTGAGGGAAGGGACTCAGCTTTCCCTACCCATTACAAATGAAAGCACCTTTTTAATTTGTTGTCACACATAAAAAAACGTAGTAGGGGGGAAAAAAATTTGTTACAGTACAATACTAATCTAAAAATTGCTATTGAAAGTTGGCAAGATTGCATTGTGGAGTAAAATAGGGTAGGAGGTTTCAAGTGAAACATTTGAGTTTAATATTTGGGTAACCACAAAGAATTAAAAAATCGACATAATGTTTTTTCCAGTCAGAAAAAAAGAAGAGATATTTCTCTTCAACACTTCTTAAACAGAATATTTCAATCTTTCATATAATTGTTCCCTATTTTTCCAAACTTAATACCAGAAAGTCTGTTCATGGTTTGGAGGTTGGGGATGGTCTATGTATTTGGAGTTCTCCCCAAGATGCCTGAAGCCATGCTGAAACTAAATGAATGGTGTGCATACCTGTAAAGATTTTTACTTTGAAAAAGCAGGTAATCATTCCCACTTCAACAGACTTGATAAATTGAACAGATTTAGAGCAGAGACTTGTTTTACTAGTAAAAGAAACAATTCTTTAATGTTCTCTCAAATGTAATCAGAAAGAGATGGCAATGAGGCTGCCTTATTGCCTGCTCCTTTGTGGCTGCAAGTCACCTTGCACAAGTTTGATAAAAGACTGCATGAAATAACTCCTAGACACATACCACAGTCTGAAAATGGCAACATGATTAATTTGCATTTTATGAGCATCCTCACACTCAATTCAGATCCTATCCTCTGCCTCAGTGCATACTTATTTCTTTTGTACTCACTCTTTTCAGTTACACTCCTTGCTGGCTTCTATACTTCTGCCCTTTCTCTGCTCTCTCCATCATAACTTCCCTGTGTTTTTTTCTTTTTTTTTTTTTAAGAGGCATAGTTCAATACTGGTTCTACTCTTATTCTCTGAAACAGCTGAATTATTTTGACAATGAAATTTCCATGCCCAAAATTCAGCTTGAAAAAAGACACCAGGCAGGAAATTCAAGCCTGCTCCTTCAAAACCTGAGAAAGCTGGAAGCCACAAAAAGCATGCTCTAGCACTAAGAAAGAACATGAAATTCTTACTAAAGTCAGCAATATCCACCTCACCTTTAAGTCCTTACTTTCTAGCAGAGCAGAGGATGTGCCTAAAGAGGTAAGAGAAGAGAAGGGTCGTGTTCAGGTGGTTAAAATGTGCATCTGTTGGACGAAAGACCAAATAACAGCCCATTCATTTCATTGCCTGGCTAATGCCAAGATTTCACTCAAAATCATTTCAAGCTTGTGATGCTGAATTATTTTTATTCATACTGAGTTCAAATGGAGCTAATGATTCTCAGCCCCTTCCACAAGTGAGCATTAACAAATACGTTGGCCAGACGAGATAGGACCTATAGGAGAAATCCCTCTAGACAGGGTATCCTGAGTCCCTGGAGAAGAGAGGTTTGTCTCAGGGTTGGCACTCTGAAAAACAGCTGTCTTGGAAAGCTGAAAACTCCTTTGTGAGCTCAGGTGTTAGCACCAGGCCAGACATGGGGCTTGGAGCAGCTTTATCCCATCCTGCAGTTGCCCTTGGCTGCTGAGGGCTGCCTTCAGGTCCTCTGGATCCTGCTGCACACCTCTCTGGCTCCCACTCCCTGAAACTGAAGAAAGGGCAAAACCAATCCAGCCTCTTCTTCCCACCACCTTCATGGGCCACTTACTGTGAAAACCCACATCACCAGCTGGGAGGAGAGGCATGCTTCTTCTGGCCGAAAAAATTCCAGGTCCCTTGCCTGAGGCTGAGCAGTGTGTTTACTCACAAGACATCCCTGGTCCGTGCTAGAGCACCACAACCCCTTCTGCAGTGCTCAGAGCAGCCACCTGCAACAGGCTGCCTGGGTGGCACGTGGGGTGACCACAGACAGAACGGAGACACCAGGCTTTACTCTCAGGTGTCATGAGTGAGTGCAGGTCAACAGGACTGATGGATACAGAAGTGTCATTTTGTGTATGCACACAAGAAGGCTTTAGATAACACGTGCTTTTTCTGCAATATAGTTCTCTAGATTAACTACTATGATAAATTCAGACTTTTTTTTTCCTTATATCTAGCAGGAAACATAAGCTATTTTTTCTTCTGGCAAACACAGAATAACTTTATTTGGTGAAGAAAAAAAGAAGAAAGAAAAGGTTTTAGGTTTGCATGTTCTTCAGTAGCTGAAATTTTGAAAAAAGTTTAGTAGCTTAAATCCCCAAATGGTCTCTTATCACTCAGCTGTAAAAGGCAATTTGAAACAGAAAGTTTCATACATTATTTAAAGCCTTGTAGATTTGTTATTTCCTGAAGGCCATTGTAATTTCATGATGCTGTTCTGTTTGCTAGAATTTTCTCAGCATAGCTGTCTTGAATATTTAGGTTAAAAACAACAAATATGTAATACAAATAGTAAAAATGTCAGAAATTCGTAGAGGAAATTCAGAGGATTCTTAAATGTTAAAAGCAATGTGGAGGACTGATGCAGTAAAGCGGACAGATTTTAATTTCAAGAGACTTGAAAAGTGTCTTTCCCTGGTTTGGGTTACTTGTATTATTCTTAATGGAGTGCCTTGTCAATCACTTGCTAATTTTTTAAACTTCCTTAGACAGACTGGTAAGGCCATGGCCCCTTAAATCTTCATACAACATCATTTTGCATGAAATCTAATAAGCAACATCCCAGTTATAGTCCAGATTTCCATGATGGTAATTGCTTACGTTCCTTAACAAAGCATCTTGGGCCGCCCAGAAGGACGCTGTGGAGGTGGAGGGGTCCCCCTGCACCCTGGCAGAACCGCAGCCGTCCGCACCCTGTGCAGGGCAGGAGGGCTCTTGGGCTTCTCTGCTGCACTGAGCGCTGCAGACAGGCCCCGACCATGCTGAATGGCACATTGCATGAAACAATGTAGATAACCACAGCTACAGGTCATTTCTTGTCTAAGATTCCGGTCCTGCATTGAGGGAATTGCATGTGGGGTTTTTTCATCGAAAGTCTCATGTTAGGGTTATAGGATCTAAGCTTACCTTGCATGGAGGAAAAGAATACTATCCCCCCTTTACATGCAGAGCATCATGTACCCCAAGCAACAATGATATAATTAGCAGAGCCAGGAAAGGAAGCTAGAACTCGCTGTCTACTCTACTTCAACCTTAAGGTAATAAATAGAAACTAAAAAAATAAAAAAACCCATAGCAAAACAAACACAAACTTTACCTTGATACAAGGCAAGTGAAAGGCAATACCCCGCAGGCCACTGCTGGCTACAAGTGTCAGCTTCTTGTTGGAAAACAGGAGGTGCGGTCAGTGCCAATGTGGTCCCCACCGCCACCAGAAATGCGTAGCCAGTCAAGCATTCCCTGCAGACGTCGGGAGTAGTCAGTGATGCAAAAGGGAGCTTCCCAGTGTGAGTTCCCGCACCTGCTCACTATGCCAGGGCTCTTCCTTCCTTCAGAGGCTTCTTTTTGGTCTATATATAGAAGAAATGCAGATGTCTCTTGTGAGGGGGTGGAAGGCACTGCAGAACAGTTGCTTTCCAAAGCTACAGAAGTTAAGGCGCCTGCGATAATGCACTTGACTCATCCTGTGCTTAGCACTGAGTCAGCGTCTCAGAGCAAAGTAGGGATCGCACACAGCAAGGTCATCTGCAACTAGTGACGATCAGCCCTACAGTACTAAGAAGCAAGCCCGGCTTATTTTAGTCACTTTCGTAAAATCATTATTGGAAAAGGTTACCCAGGACTAAAGGGATTCTAAACACTCTTCCATTAGTAAATTAATGTCATGCAAAGGGAAGAGGTTGCAAGCAGAGACATATTCCTCAGCACTGTGCCTGAATTCTGCTCTCGCTGCCATGGCTTGCCTGAATGAAACAAGCAGTGCTGCCTTGTGGATGCCCTCCAGACCTCCACCACACACCTCCATGTTAGTGGTGATACCAGACCTTGTTGAAGATACCAGAGCCGGTATGCTTACTGGTAAACTGCCTGTGCATTCATGTGGGAGAGAAAGGGATCTCCCACCACTTGTTCCTAACATACTACTTTCAGCCTTGCCTTGGTGAGGATGATATAGTAGGCATGGATAAGAGAAGCCTCATGTCCTCCTTATGGACTCTGTCTTCAGATATTCAGGGCGGGAAATAAAATTGCCTTGAAAGAAAGATTAGTATAAGTTTTCTTCCTTTTTCACTCATATGAACCTGAACTTTTATTTGACTCGTAGATATACATTGGAAGACTTTTTTAAAGGGCTGTCGCTCTTGGGGAATATTTATATCCTAGCCCCCTAGCTGACATAAACTTCCAGCTCTCCATCCAGTTTAGTTATGTAAGGCAACTGAGTTCAACCGAATTGCTTTGCTATCTTACAAGCCAAATCAGGCCCTCAATATTCTATGTAGAATTTGTTGGAAATTTTTTGCCTGAAAGGATTTTCAATAAAAAACAGGAGCATTATTGATGAAAATGTTTGTGATTATAAACTACATTATGAACTGCCTCTTGAAATGATTGTTTATTTGTTTTTGCTGGCTTCTGTCCAGTTGGCTAGAGAAAAATAAGTATCTTCCAAATTTCCTTTCTATTTTTTTTTGTCAGTCTTCTGATAAAAAATGTTGAGGGGGGAAATGGCAACAATGAGAAACAAAGCAGCATTTTTCAAAATACTGTATTTTAGAAAAAATGTCCATCACTCAGTCCTTGAAATTTCAACAGCTCTAATTCTTACGCGTACATGAAAGGAAGAGAAGAATTGTTCCGCTAACTTGTCCCCTTAAGCAGAAAAGCTTGCCCATATGTCTTGCTTGCTTATGGCTCTTCGCCATTTTGCATCATATTTTGCCCATTTACATCCTTTCTCCACCCTCTCCGTAGCCCCGTGCCATTTGCAAAACACTTGCAGGTGCTGTTTTTCACTGGCGTTCCCCAGGCTGGTCCCGCCATACACCAGGGTGACTGCTTAATGCAGCGTGCTGGCAGGGCTCCACGTGGAGTCTTCGCCAAGATTTCCCCCCCTCTTCCCCTTGGTAGATGAACAAGTGCAAAACAAACTCAGCAGAAATTTGCATTCAGTCTTACATGGACGGAGCATAGAGTTTTGATGGACTGACCAAACTCATCACAAGTTTTCACTTTCAGTCACGGGTAGAAAGGTTGTCACATTTTCAGTTTGCTCTATATAAGAAAAGAGCTGCGTACAGTTAATGAAAGTCATAGGAGCAGTTCAACTCTGCTGTTAGGTTCAGAGCGTGAAAGATCATATATCACTGTAACCTACCTAACCTTCCCCGTACTAAATGACAAACTGCTGGAAATAGCCTTTGGGTCAGGTCTCACATTCACTAAAATACTTGTCCTTCAGCTGAGGACTCTGTTGAACTCATATATCATTCAGCGCCTTAAATCACCCAGATTGCATAAGTGCTAAATACTAATTAAAAAAATTAGTGAAAGATAAAGTCCATGAAACAGGTCAAATCAAGGCTTAATTATATTTAGAATTTATCTTTTTAGGTGACCTTAGGAAGATATAAGACTGCAATTTTCTAAGAGTTTATTAGGTTGCTACTGTACTTCATGCTTTAATTCATATCACCCTCAGAACCCATTCAGGCTACAGCTTGTGCTCATCCAGAAATGGATTTCCAGTTGAACACTTCAAGAAGCAGGATATGGTAACATGGCTGAGCTCACAGAGGCTTGGCTGGTGATGAGAAGCTTCCCAAATTTTCCTCACATAGTTTGGTTAATAGATGTCAACGAGCAGTTCTTAAAAGATTTTATTTCAAAGGTTTTATTTCACATACAGGCCATCATTTGCCGGGAAGATGTTATATGAAACATTTCAAGGACCGGTATAGAAATGCATTTTGGAATAAAGCTGGAACTTTAGGTGGTGACTTGTGCAGTTAGGCGCACAATGAAGTTAGAAATTATTACTTAAGCGCTGCTCCGTGCATGCTAAAAGCTTTCTGAGCAGTGTTTCTGCCCTGAGGAACAATCACGCTAAGAGGAGACAGCTAAATAGTCAGCAGGCACTGAAAAAGGGAAGACGTGAGACAATTTATATATCAAATCAGTCAATTCCCTGCAAGTAGCATGATAGAAGTGTTGGGGTTTTCTATGTGGCAGAAGGCAGGAAAGAAGCAGATATGCTTAGGGAGGTTGGGCAGTGAATGTAGAGCTTTTAGGTGATGGAGAAGCTGACAAATTGGCTGCTTTGATGTGAATTGAATGGCACTAGGGTTCTCAGAACTGAGTAACACGACTTTGTGTAGGGCACATGGTATAAATAATGAAAAAGAGAAGGAGACATAGTACTGAGTCATATGTTTGGAGATAAGACACAAGCTGCTGGCAGGGAGATGCAGGACCTGTTCTGAGCACAACTGCAGAGGAGAGATCTCTCAGATGAGAGAGGCGAGGGGGAAGGGGAGAAGGAGCAACGGTGCAGGAGGTCAGGAGGAGTTGCTTACACATGACAAGCACTTTTCTTCCACATTTCAAAATGTGATGTGAGCACAGTGAACATATTTGAAAATAATACACACCGGTTTGTTGCTACCCTCTCCCCATTCCTAGAAATCGGACACAAAGTACTGCATGGCACTACCTCAGTTTATGGTCTGCCGTATTCCCTTCTGCACCTGGGCTGCTGCAAGTGTGTTCTCACTGCTGGCTTCTGAGCCTAATTCAGCAGCTCCTGCTGCAGAGTTGTACTCCCCTCTGCCAGCTAAGCTATGGCCTGTGCTGTGTTGTCCTAGTCTGCAGCTGTGGGATCGTCCCTAGGAAACTATTACCAGCTGCTAGAATTTAAAGAAGGTCTGAATCATAGAATCATAGAATCATAGAATGGTTAGAGTTGGAAGGGACCTTAAAGATCATCAAGTTCCAACCCCCCTGCCATGGGCAGGGACACCTCTGACTACAGCAGGTTGCTCAAAGCCCCATCCAGCCTGGCCTTAAACACTTCCAGGGATGGGGCCTGCACAACTTCCCTGGGTAACCTGTTCCAGTGCCTCACCACCCTCACAGTAAAGAACTTCTTCCTAATATCTAATCTAAATCTCCCCTCTTCCAATTTAAAACCATTACCCCTTGTCCTGTCACTAGACTTCCTGACAAAGAGTCCCTCTCCAGCTCTCCTGTAGGCTCCCTTCAGATACTGAAAGGCTGCTATCAGGTCTCCCCGGAGCCTTCCCTTCTCCAGGCTGAACAGCCCCAGCTGAAGCTGCTGTGAAAGACACCCCAGCTATGATTAATGCAGGCGCAGAGTGCAAACTGAGCATCTGTAAACTGCAGGGCAACCTTGTGCAAGGCAAGGAAGGAAAGAGTCCAGGGTAATTTCTCCCCTCTATTGTTTAAAACGTCACGATATATCTGCAGTTTTTTGAATGACAGATAAAAGGAATTCACACAGAACTGTGATTCTTAGGTGTTTGATATGTCTTCTGATTAGTCTTTTCTGGAATTATCTGTACTGCAGAATAATTATCTATACACAATCCCTTGTATTAGCATTATAACCTAATCACGTCTATATAGCTTTCTGACTTTTTTAATTGGTTCTGTAATAGCCTCAGTGTAAAAACAGTAACCTGAAGCGATTAGTCATTCATTATTTTCCCTGTCCCTGAGTCAAAAGAAAAGAGATGAGCTAATCAAACCCATTCCACTACCCAGCCTTTTCCAGAAGTAGCTAGGAGTAACAGAAGTTGCTTTTACATAGCAGAAAATCACTTCGATTCTTTCTGCAAATCACTACACAATATTCAATGTGGAGCTTCTACAATACCTTCATTGAAACTACTGTGGGTTTAATTACCTTAGAAAGAGAATTCATGTAATTCTATGTAAGTCAAAGCCTTATTTAACAAAAAGGAGAAACATATTCTTTTATGCCCAGCACTATCTTATTGACAGAAAGTGTTTTTCACTAGGTTAGTAAGTATAAAAAGGTCAAATATGGTACTAATCAAACAATATAAATGAAAATAACATACATAGTATTTATAACATGCAGTTAACTACCCTAGCTTATATTCTGGAGTGAGATAAACTGTCCCTGTCTTATAAAATTAGAAGCATTATGGCTAAACAGCTAGCTCTGTATCTTGACCCAGAAAAAAGAAACTATATGTAACATCTACTGTTTCATATTCTTAATTTTATATACAATGTTATACCTCTGCATAAGATGTAATTATATTCAATGCACAAAAATGTATGAGTATAGTATACACATTCATGACAGTATTTCATATTATATATCATTTATGTATACTCTGACAATATTGGTTTATGCGTTATTTAAAGGTATGGGTGACCACTATTAGAGATTAATATTATTAAAGGTATGGATGTCACTATTTCATTTACTACTACTCTATCCCAGCTAAAACCAGAACTCCAGTGCACTCAGTACAACAGACCTTTTTGTGTTAGTCACTGTACATAGCTAAAGAAACTCCCTAACTTGAACAGTTTGGATCTAATCAGATAAGATGGAAAAAAAAATATTTTAGGATACGGTGCTGAGGCATAGATAGACTTAATCACTTCCCCAATCAGTTGATAATCATTAGGTGAAGGGGAAACTGGACTTGGATGTTCTGAGTCCTAATGAAGTATCTTAAATTCAATGACCATCCTTCCCTGCTAATGTCCATCATATTCTGTTATTCTCCTTTTTATCTTATTTTACTGTGCTGTGCTTCCTTTTCCAGCCAGAATATATAATGGTCAAAGATAATATTGGTGCCAGAGGATAAAACTTCCATTAACAAGCTGATGATGTCAGATGCTGTTACCAATTTATTTATTTAAAACTGCAGATCTGTCAACAGAAAACTAAAAGGGAACTTATACTTCCCTGAGTCATCCCCAAAAGATTTAACAAGTAGGTCAAGGGCATCACACCAGACTGATGGACTGATGTCACACAAAGGCTAAAGAGCTGTTGCTCAGCATCTTCATGGCCCCAGTGCTCTGCAGGTTTGTCTTTTGTGGGATCCCTCCCAATGGTCTGCTCTGTCTCCCCTGCTGGTCTCTGGGATGTGCACTGGAGAGGTACGCTTGGGCACCAGGACCAAGGAGGAGGCTTTACAGTATTCTCCTTTTCCCAGAATAGCATCACCACAAGCCTTTCACAGTCTTCCCGTGCTGAATAGCTGCCTTCTGAGTTAGGATTTACTTGGACTCAGGATGGTCAGCCAGAATATCTATTTAGGCCCCAAAAATCATGATATTGCTAAAAATTATTGAAAAAAAAAAGACTTTCTGTCAGCCTTGGGCTTAGCTTTTGGACAACACTTCAATAATGTTTGCAATCTATTCTCCATGGGCATTAAGGCTGGTTAATTGGCTGCTGATACATTGAGTGGGTTTCTTTTATTCTGTTTCTCCTCTTTAACCACATGGATCTAGGAAATGAGGCTTCATAAACAAAAATAAATCACTGTTTATTATCAGATGCACCGTAAAAAACTGAAAGTGGGATATGGAGAGAAAAAACAACCCTTACTGAGAGCAACAGAAATTTTATGCTTGTAAAAGCAGCAAGTGTGATTCAAATGGAGCTGTACCTTCAAGAATATCTTTTTTCTGCAGAATTTATGAGAGAAAGACCTTATTTCCCAGCTATGTTTTACCCAAATACAATTAATCTGTTCCATCCAAATGGTCACAATACTAACAGATCAGAACAAGGTTTCCATGTTTTGTTATGAAAACACCTTTTTTCTCCCTTGTTTGCATACGTTTTGTCATTTCAACTAGTAACATTTGGCATTTTTTAAAGCTCCAGCCTACAGCATGCAAATTTTTCACGGTGATTTAGATGTCCAATTACTGTAAGCACATGTCATGTCAGTAAGTAGAGGGGAAAATAATTAAGGGGAAGGGGGAAAAAAAAGGTGGACAGTAAGTGTGAACCTGAAGACTGAAAGGGGAAAACAGAATACCTGTCTTGTCATTATATTAGCGGAAGCCAAAACCCTGCTACATTATTTTCTAGTAAGATTTTTTTTTTGAAAGATGTATCACTTTAAATGACATGGGAGATTAAAAGGAAAATAGCACAGGTTGAAATCTTTGAACAGGAATTCAGCAGGGCTATTAATTTAAAACTAACTGTAGGAGCCTTTTTCTTATGCTCCTAAGTACTGCTACCTGCTAAAAAATGTTATTAAACATACAGATTAAGTGATAACGTTGCAACAGATTCTGTTATGAAATGAGGTGTCTCCACAGTTCAACAAAAGCAGATATAATTTTCCAAGCAAATATTTTTTAAATACATAAAAATGGAAATGGCCACAAGTTGCACCAGGGGATATTTAGATTGGATATTAGGAAAAATTTCTTCACCGAAAGGATTATCAAGCACTAGAACAGATTGCCCAGGGAAGTGGTTGAGTCACCATCCCTGGAAGTATTTAAAAGACATGTAGATGTAGTGCTGAGGGACATGATTTAGTGGTGGACTTGGCAGTGTTAGGTTTACAGTTGAACTCAATGATCTTAAAGGTCTTTTCCAACCTAAATTATTCTAAATCTTTATTTACATATGTATGTGTGTACACATATGAAGTCCTTTGTGACCTCCATATTTTTCACAGAGGAAAGACTCTGGGAATTTGACCCATTACAAATCCTAATCTCACCCTCCCACCACAGACTAGTTTATCAAAACACTTTTCCTAGAAAATAGCTCTCTCCTGGAAATGAAAAGCCGTGGACTATGTTCTGTTCAGGCACAGCCTATCCCAGTTGCTGGAAAGGAATGATGCCTCATTTATATCCTTCTACAGACGAGGACCATATCTTGTATGTTTTCTACAACTCAGCTACATTCACAGAACTCTATAGATGGCTAGTCATGATATCAACAACAAAAACATCTTTGACTGAAATGGTCAGTGGCTGCATGAACAGTGACAATTGCAGGTACAACAGGAGTTGTACAAGCGCTAGGGTATACAAAATAAAATAGCTGGTTTACATGCACCTTACTTTCAAAAAATTATCCATCTCTGGATCAAGAAAGTGGCAAGAAATGAAGAACAACAGGTAATTCTCACACAGCTGTACCTTCCTCAGAAACAGCTGGGTAAATGTTCTGTCCAGAGCTATTGAAAACTAGATTGGACAGTTCACTAAAAATGATTGTTAGGAGAAAGTCTACATGGGAAAAACACAAGCTAACACGTCACTTCAATCTTTCCCTCCTAGATAATGTCTCGGTAATTGAAATACAATTATCCCCGACTTTCACGAATGTATTTCCTATAGGAACATATTTGATGATCCTCAACAAGGTTGTTTCTAGCCTGGTAAACACAGGAGACTTTTTATTTTGTGGAGCCGTAAAATTGCAAAACCATAGCCTTGTTTTCTCAAAGGATCTGTTTTATGTATATTTATGCTTATCTGATGAATATAAATACCCGATGCCCATACACCAACCAGCCATCTGTGCAAAAGTTAGTGTCAGGCAACACAATACGAATCTTTCACTAAATCAATGCCAAAAAGTGATAAAACAAGTATTGTAGTACTTGGCAATTGTGGTGTAACTTCTTCAGGCAATGAGTCAAGAGGTGGATGGACAGCCCATTTCTTTTTCCCCCTCCCACCTGCCCCAGCCGCTACGTAATCTGATCCCAGGAAAAGTTCAAGATCTCTGTGAAGGACTTGGACTGGTGGGTGGACGTTTTAGCTCATTGGGAGATCTTTAAGACAATATGATTGTGGGAATGATTATCTCCAGCATAGGGGCCTTCCTACCTCAGCATAGTCCTTTTCCTTCCTACCCCTTCCCTAGCACCTGCACACCCCCAATAATTCTGCTCCAAGACCAGCTTTGTTGGAGAGAAAAAAGAAGACCTCTGGATGAGAAGATCTGATTTGCAGCATCCCAACCTTGCCAAGAAGCCTTGCAAGGGATGAAGCCAGATCCACCGTGAGAGCAGGCAGCACCAGTGGAAGCACCGGACTGTATGGAGCAGAATAGTCCGTCACAGATAGAGTGATGGACTTCACTCATAAGAGAGAAGCAGCAATATGTTTATTGATATAAAATGATGATTTAATAAAGTTGATAGTAGATGCGACAGTTTAATGAGATTCAATGGTAAGGCACACTTGATTATTTACTGCACAGAGGACAGGGTCAGACAGAGCTGTCAGGGAGACAGAACTGTCAAGGACTCCCTTGCTTTTTAAACTCCTTTTCAGAGAGAGGTCTAGATGCAGCTGGATCCAATCCTGGTCCCAGATTTGATCAACACTTTATGTCTATAGGATAAAATATGTGCAATCAATCCTTTAAATCACTTAGCTAAAATTTCAAAGATCAGCACTCTATTAGTCACTTATCAAGGATCTTTTGCGGCAAGGAATCTCTGAACTTTGAGGAGTAACCTTGAGGGTGTCCCTACTCAAGGGGAGATCCTGGCGCGCAGCCCACTGCCGTTCAGGAGAGCTCAAGGGGCTGTTCACTATTTATGGGGATAAGATGATTGACCTATAGTCATATTTTGCATATTGACCACAGAACCAGCATTGCTCAAGTTAGCCCTTGTCTGTTGTGTTGTTATCTGCCTCCCTGAAACCACATTGAGCCCTGGATGCCGCCATCATGACTACATTCACCCATGATAACAACTACAGGTAGTTATCACTTGGGCAGGGTTACAGGAGATAAAGACTAGGTGGCACCTGGAGAGGTGAGGAGCACACCATCACATAGTCTCAGGCACACAAATACCATGAACTGCACCTACACTAGTAAGACAGTGTGAGGATCCAGGCTCAAACATTATCTTGTGGTTGTTCACTAGTTGCTAGCATGCTCTCTGACGTGCATTTGGGTTCATGCCAACCAGAACTCCCTGAGCCAATGCTCCAGCACTGCTCCAGCATTTTGCTGAAAGCAAAATAGATGAGATCACCCTTATTTAAAGTGTATTTAGCTGTCTGTGTGCAAACTGCTTCTAAGGCCAGAGAGCACGCCATGGCCTGCTTTATTTACTAGTCCAAATGTAGTCATGGATACCACAATAGTGATGACACTTCATGGCTTTGACATCTTTTGGTACCATGTATATTCATCGTTGCAGTGCTACTATATGGTGAAGTATCTGCCTTTAACATGAAGGAATTGTGCATCCAGCCATGCATATGGTTGTGTGTGGGACTGCTATGGATGTACTGACAGAAATGCTCGTGTTAGTAAACGTGCGCACCTTATAGTGGAAAATCCATCTCTCTAATCTTGTATATCTAGAGGGCTATTTAAAATGTTTTTTCACAGTATAAAGATGCAATATTGTGCTCACTAACTCTTAGAACTGCTTGTGGCAGGAAAAGTGCTCTCCTAATCTCTTACTCCTGAGAAGCAGAAGGGAAATAAAGCCATTGTTATTAGTGCCTGGGCTCTGAAGAGATGCCATTGCAATTTTGTCACTATTCTACAGAGATCTGTTCAGTATCATTGCAATTCAGTTAATTGTGTGTCTTTTAAAAATTCCCTTTCTGCATAAAAATAGGTTAAAGTATTCCTTTAATGTTCCCCTTATATGTGTTTACATTGCTGAGTAGCCATGTCTGTTATCTTTACTTTGCTTTCTAAGTTTTACTTGAGATAAAAGGACATAGATATCTCAGCAGACACAGGATATGCAACATTCATTTGTACCTTTGCACCTACTTACCTATTTATCTTCTTCCCTGTAAGACCCATACAGCCCTGCTTACCATCATGCGTCCGGGCCAGGATTATATATTTTTATATATAGGTGGGCACTTGCTTGGCTTTTCATGTTGAGGCACATGGTTTAGGGGTGGTTTAGCAGTGTTAGGTTCATGGTTGGACTCAATGATCTCGAAGGTCTCTTCCAAGCTAAGTGATTCTGTGATTCTGGGAAATGCTGATCTCTCCTGTCTGCCTTTCCCACGCAGAAGGCACTAACGTCTCAGTGGAGGGCCTCACTGCTCATAGGTGGAAGAAGAGGATGCTGCTAGCTAGAAGGCTTGCTGCTAGGCTCCTGCAAGCGTGCACCTCTGAGCAGCAAAGGATGGCAGCCTTCCTCCTGCTCCAGGACACCACATGTCAGCTTGTTGGTAGCTGGGGTCAACCCTGACACTTGGGGCCACAAAAAAGTGCTGCAAATGTGTGATGTACCAGCCTGGCTGGAGAGGAACCAGCAGCAGACATCAGTTATGGCAGCCAGACACTCAGGCCAATACAGCTGTGAAATGTCCAAAATTGCCTAAGCCTCAAACCCACCTTTAAGTCAAAGCCCCCCCCCGAAATCTTTCAAATGCCTAGCAGTCTTGCCTAGCCAACACCCGTGGCTTCACACAAAATATTCCTTTTTCTAACAGCAATATAACATAATTTAGTTAACTGAAAAATTTTGAATGGTGAGATTTGTTTAATAATAGTAAAGAAAGGGGAAAAAGGATGGTCCCCAAACACTTTTCTTCTAGCTGTGTCTTGATTGCCTTCGGACTCTATGGTTTCAGGATCAGAGTTGATGCAATTCTGAACTTCAGATAAAGCCAAAGCAGAGAAGAAGTCATGAGCAGGGTTTTGTCCTGGGTTTTCTGACATTCCTGCTGAGTCCAGAAGTGTTCAGCTCTGTGGAGGTTTCAGTTTAATCCACATTCACATTTGTACTGTGATCAGACTGGTTGACTCAGGGTGATTTTTTTCACTTGCATTTCACCATTAACGAATGCAAAACCTGATCTAATTAATAACCAGTGTGTTGCAAGCCTCAACTGACTCAGGAATAAATGATTAGCCAATGGAGCTTGCTGTCAAAAGAAATGATTAAGGACGTGAACTGAATAGGATTAAATACATTTGACATCAGAATTTTAAAGCATGTAAGCAGAATAGGAACTAACTTCCCCATTAAGCAGGTTCTTCTACAAATGTACACTTTTATTATATTTCACTGTGCTTTTTCTTATTCATTTTGTACCATTTAGTTCCAGGGAGAGGGAGAAGAAGTATAAAGGGAAAAGCCAGCAGACTTTGGACTCCATTGGAAACTGCTAGGAACAACTTGCTCAGATTCCTTCAGTATAGGGGGAAACAGTAGTCCTGAAAACTGGGGTCTGACCCTGCATGCCTGGAGGCAGCAGAGCCAGTGCCAGCGTCAGACACACTTTGTGAAGGGGCGGTGGCATTAGGAAGCAGGAGATCCCAGAGGCAGGTTTTACTGGGCAGTTTGGATGCTGGCTAGGATGCTGGCAGCAGCTTGGGCTGAACTTTCCAACCTGTCCACAGCACAGCCCTACCCTGACCACAGGAAGGAACCACTACCTGGGCAAGCTGTCAGTCTGACTTAGTTCGGTAATATCCCTTTTCCTAAGTCAATTTCTGGGATTTTTAACAATGCAATCAATTTTGATAATCTGAACTCACGCGTACCTGTACAGATTTGTTGCTTAAGAATTGCTAAAATTTTGTGCATGTAAATAGGTGTAAAAAACTGAAAATTCTAAGAAAACCAATTGATGTAATTTATTTTGTGATACATTAGTCTTTAATCTTTCATTTCAGGAAATGTGATGTGAAAGAATCGGACAATCTATAGTGGAGTATTGTATTGCTAATTGTCCTAACTATGGCATTCAGTCTGGTCATTTGCAAGTATTGTGCCAAATACTTTGTGTCAAATGTTTTACACCAAATGGCAAGTCACTCCAAGAGTTGTGCGTGCATAGAAATCATCTGGCCCCGTGAGCAATCATAAGGCTTTGAAAAAATGCAATAGTTGAATCCTGGAAGTAAATCCTGGAATTGCAACCCCAAGAGAGAATTTTCTTTTGCAGATTGCATGCCAGGCTTTTTCTGAATTATTATCACAGATGGTGAAAAATTCCCATGGCCTTATCCTCATGTTCTTTTTCATTCTAAATGGAGTCCTTTGTGAAATACCAATATGACTGCATATGTTTGAACTCTGACTGTCCACTTAAATGTATGCTGTACTTCAGTGGTGTGGTCTCTGAGACAGAGTGTCAGCTTCTGTTTCAGGGCATTTAGAACAATTTATTTTCACCCCAAGGCCACTGAAACCTTGACTAGTACTATCTCTGCTAGACTATACTGCTAAACTAGAACAGGCAGAGCTGAAACACAGTCCGTCATACTGTGCTTAATCCAATAGAGCTGCAAGCTTCAAAAAGACAATTCCAGTCTCTCCCTGTCCTCCACACCCAGCCCCATGTGCCCATCACTTCCTTCAGCTCCCCCCAGTGATCTTTCAGCTGTAGTTAGTGGGATCTGCTCGCTGATATAGTGGCAAATTGTATGTAGTTGGGTCTGCGATCTCTGGGTCATTGGTCCGATGGATGACCTCAGACAAGGTGCTTCAAATCCCTCTCCCTCCCACTTGATGCCTCTATAAAATGGGGAAATGATAGTGGTGAGGTGCCTGTAATTAGTTTCTCTCCTGGTGAAAGATCTTCAACGGTAGTCTATTTCTCAGTAATTAGGATGAGTCTATTTAAGTGACAGGAAAGCCAAATGTAAAGTTACTCAGGTGATCTTGCATCTTAGACCTCAGATTTTCTTATGTTTTTATCAACAGCAATATCATGCCCATTTGTTGCTTGGGTATAACAGGTATTCAGAATGAATTTTCAAAGTACAGAGTATCAGAGGTCTATAAAAATCACAGAAGCTGTGAGTATTCTTACAGTGGGTGTGAAATTTTACATCTGCTATCAATTTGGGATGAAAGTATTGCTCACGTTTTGCAGCTAAGTAGCGGGGGGGAATTTCAGAAGCGGTTGGGAGGGGGAGGGGGCAGCTGGGCAGCCTGACTGCAACTGTTTGTCATCTGATAGGGACAGAGCTGACTGCCACCCTGTCCTGCCCTCAGTCCTCACCCAACCATTGCTGCTGCTGTGCTGGGGCACAGTGCTGGCCGCTGTGGTTGTGCACTACCTGCGTCTGTAGCCCCATCACACTACACAGGTGTAATCTACCTTGATGGTAGGTTGGTGGAGCTGTATAAAACAGCTGGAGTGCGCTTACAGATTTGGCATTGAATGGGCTTTTTGGTGAGTAGTTGTATAAGCCTTATGCGTCTGGTACTGACTGGTACACGGTGTACAAGCTGTATTGAAATGCATCCGTTCCACAGGAAATATGATTTTATGCTTCCTAATTAAGCAATTAATTTGAGTTTTGCCTACCATTTTGCAAATGTCAGGGGACAAAGTTGAGAACAATTGCATGCTGTATTTGCATCAGGATCTGAGGGCTAAAGAGTTGTGCAAAACTGATAGTATTCAAAGTTGATTTCCAGATTAACATTTGGACATGTTTGAATAGATGGTTAATTTTACTTTTTCTTCAGTGATTTGATATAACCTGGTTTGAACCCCTGCAACAGAATAAGACTATAGATTTAAAGAAAGTCCTGGCTGACTGATCTCGGTGAGTGCCCTTGAAAGTCCTTCTTTATTTTTATTACGAGACTGTTCTTTTCCACTGGGAAACACATGTTGTCCTGTAACTCTAAACTCAAAAGAGACAAATGTCAAGAAAACTTGGATGGTTAAATAAAAACTGATTTGCACGGTCTGAGACTGACAGCTGTTTCATACAGTTTGGGCCAGTCCATGGAAATTTTGAAAAGTTAATAACCAGCAAAATCTGTCTCAAGTAAAAAATGCTTTGTGTGTATCCCAATGATACTAATTTTATCCACTGAACACAGTCTTGAATAAACCTCAGTTCATCCATAGAAAATAAACCAATGCTTAATAACATGATAGCAAACTTGTTTAGTATGAGCATGTATTTATTTACCATACATTATTTTATTATTAAATGTATCTACGCATGTTGATAATTAGAGACCTAATCTGGGAAAGCCCAGAGAGGGAGAGTCAACATTGTACTGGGTGTTACAGAAGTTCTGCACCACTGAGGAATCCGCTTTATTTATGGAGAATCCCCTGAAAGCAACGAAGGCAGTCAACGAGCTGCTTTATACAAGTGGGGAGACTCTGGTCATGCATGTCTAAAGTGTGCAATAGAAAAATATGTGATTGCCCATTTTATGGCATGTTGGATTTCACACGAACTCTGCTTCTAGCAAAGAACATTTCCAAGGTATTGAATGCAATAAATGAATCCTCTAGGCTCTTGTTTTCAATGTTGCATGCACTTCTTTGGTGTGAAAACTTGTGTGGAGACTTCATGAGCTAAAAATTCTCTGAGGTGAGGTGCTGAGACTCTAGGAAACAAAACTGATCATGTACCTCTGGGTAGCTCTACTCGTACTCTTCTATATTCAAAAATCAATGTATGACAAAGATGTGGTTTTAGAAGGCCCACTGTATGCAAGTGGCTATTAAAATGTTATTAATGGTATCTTAGGCAAAATGACATTTGTTAAGCATATGGGTAGCATTATTAGCATGACATATGCCTGGCATTTGAGTAACAGTCATCACTGTATCTGAAACAGAAGGTGCCTGCTTCATGGGTCAGCTCTCTGCTGAAATCTGTAGAGAGTTGAATTGAAAATAAATAGTTGCTGAACCCAGCGCCATTTAGAGAAACTACCTGATCCCTACATCTGCCATGTAAACCTGAGATTGAAGGGAAAGCTGTAGTTGACTGAGAAGACTTATTCAACAAAAGCTAAGGTGATGCAGATGTGTTCATCATGCAAATAAAAACATGTAATAGCAGCACACCTGCAGAGTGATAAAGTGCCTGGTGTGTGTGCAGCAACAGCTCCACAGGCTGTATACTGTGTGTTTTGAAACTAAATCTTTCTTCCTCCTATTGACTTCTTGCCCTCTGGTACATTGAGTTGGCTGCTTGAGACGCTTTCACTAAGTACAAAGTCAATTGACTGTAAGTGGTGATGAAGAAAACATTGTGTGATTAATATTACAGTTCAAGCTCTTCTGATCAGTCACAGAAAGAGCAGTCAAATAAACTCAACTTCATTTCAAGGAATCACACACTGTTAATGGTGGAGAGTCTGCCTGGAGCCCAAAGGGAAAAACAAGCCACTTGAGGCAAATCTCTCTTCTTTTACATAGAACAAACTAGTTGAGCAGTGTTAAAAGCTGCCTATTGATTTGTGCCCAGACTGAAAGCCATGCAGTGATGTAAATGAAAATGTGTCAAGAGTCAATATTGATTTTTTTTCTTTTTCTTCTTCTCTTTTTTTAAAGCAAGGCCACCCCCCTTGGGAAATACTGTTAGCTATACTGCTAGGCCTGTCAGTGAGTGAAGTAAGACCCTTTTCTGGGTCTTCTACGAATGAAGAAAGAGCGAGGGTTGTATTTAGTGGGGAGGCAGCCTTGTGAAAGATGCTTTTTGCTTTATTGGCACTTCAGGCTTCGGATACTTCCACAGCTCCTAGTTTTGGCTCCTGGACAGAAGAAACACTGCTCCATGTATGGTGATGGCTTTCGTCTGTCCATTCATCCATCTCTACTGCCCTCTCTCCATAAAAGAAAAATATTTCCCTTGATGCTGTATCTACTCCAAGAAATCCTCAGCTCAGCTGTAGTTTTACTGGGGTGACAAAAGAACTATTTCAAACTGAAAATAAATAAATGGAAAATTAAAATTGTAAATTGTATAGGGAACCAGACCAAGTACCACTGTAGCAAGCTGGCAGTCTTCCAGCTACTGGCAGCGAAAGGTACCCTAAACTAGGAAAATGCTGAAGCAAATCAAAAGTGCAACCCCAAACATATTAAGTGTGTGGAAATACTCCTATCGATTTTATGTTGATGAGGTTTAGGTTCCAGCTGATTAAAATAAAAGTTCATTTTTAAGACTCCAGCAATTTGGCCTTCTATTAAAGCTGAGTTATGAATGGATGCCTGGTTATTTGGGCTGATGAACTGAAAGTAGTTGAATGAGAGATGTACACATGGCTCCCTTTTTATTTTTCGTCATCTCAGATAGGTTTTTGATCCTTTTATTTTCTTTTTCTTTTTTTTTTAACTTTTTGTTGCCAATTTTTTTTTTAATTTTTTTTTAAAGAGAAAAAACATGAGGATAATAACATCTTCTGTATAAACTAGATTCAATTTGTCACAAATCTGGAACATAAGGCAATACTGAGGTTGTTCATGCATCCTGCCTGGTTTGTCAGGCAGGTTGCTTTCAATTTTGCATTATAACCATTCAGACTTATTATTATTAAAATTCAGGCAGAGGGAAACAGAAGAAGATATAAAATTATTCCACTGCTACGTTCAGTACATAACGTACACAGATATTCACTCAGTGGAATTCTACTTTAAAAGAAATTAACAAGAAATATGAAAGGCAAAACACTTACAAATTGGATACATTTTATAAATCTGTTTTAAAAATGTATGAATGGGAATGGTCTGACATTAACTACTTTCCAAACATTTTACTTCTCTCATAATAATGTTCTCTATGTAAATGATTTTATTTTGTCAACACCACAAATTCCAGTGCTGTCTCACATTTTTCTTTTCGGGGCACAACAACTAAATGTAATATGAGTAATTTCAGCCAGCTTTGGAAACACCTATTTCTTCTGTGCATTGAACTAAACAGGAGACAGGCTGTAGGTTAGACCCACTTAGATGCTTAGGCATGTAGAAGATAGATACTGACATGAGGAGGATTTAACTAGTATCTCCTGGACACCTAAATCCCCTGGTGCAGTACTCCACATTGGAACTGCATAGGGAGCCACCTGAACTAACCAGGAATGAAATGAAGGGGAAAGAAGCATCTGCCTCTGGCCAAACAGACATCTCCTTTCTCTTGATATTCTTGGCTGCAAACTCTGCCCTACAGCTAGGTGCCAAAGCCTTCTTTCTGTATTTGATGAAGCAGACACAACAATAATTCACATTTTTCCTTGATATTTCTTTCATCTATTCATTCATTCGTTCACCCAGTGTGAACAGAGACTTATGATTAATTATTTGTTCTGGAGCAAGGATCTGAATCTTGATAACCCAGCTGAGTGACCCAGCTGTTGACAATATTTAATCCTGTAACTCTTAACATCAGCCTTAAACATGTTCTAAAGGCACCTCTGTGATCTGGCACAGCTAGAAAAATAGGTGGAAAACTAGGCCTTATTTGAGAATTCAGCTTTAGGGACTTAGGATCTTAGGGACTTGATTTGTGCCAGAACTTTTACTTGGGGTGCCATCACTTTTTAAGCCTGCCTCAAAAGAGGTACTGGCACAGTTCTAGCATCTCCTCTGCCCAAAGAGAAGCCAGTCTAACACCAGTGCAATGTAAAAGCAACACAGTTGTAGCTGAGTCCTGAGCTTTCTGAGATGCTGTTTGACTTTTGGGGGTACCTGGCAAGTCAGTGATCTGTCCAGATGATGAACTACCAGACATTCAATACCAGAAGCTACCCCAATGCAGGCAGAAGCTGTAGCAAACGAGGAATGACCTCTTTTCCTGGGAGTCCTCCTGCTGCACCTAACAAGTCACCCGGAAGGTGAGGGCTCACGTGCTTCACCAGCCAGGGCAGAGAAAAGGGCTCAGTTATGTCTTTCCTTCAGAGCAGTCACTGGTTTAAACAGCAAGTGGTCTTTGAAGCAAACAGCAGAAAGCAGGTCTCTTTCCCAGCTGAGTGTCCAGGTTACTGCCCATGGTCATGCTCCAACCTGCTCACTGGCCCAAGGAATCCTTACTTATTTTATGTAAAATAAAACAGCTTTCTTAGGAGCAGTACAGAGTGCTCTGTCCGTCTCTCTGTCTCTGGGTATTCGTGTATGCATGTGCATACATAAAGGCACCAGTCCATAGATAGAGAGGTTGCAATTCTTTTGGGAGGTGAGATATGTGAGTTTGAATCCTCTTAGGCTGGAGGGCAAGGGAGGATTAATTTTGTTTTGTTCATAGTCTTACACTAGAAGAAGGTTTTAATGGGAGGCTTGAAGGAGGATAGCAGAGTGACCTTGGGAATGTTGTATGCCTGGTAGTATTCGGTTGGATGCTAAATTGTTGAAGGGGAGAGAGGATGATAAGCAGGAGATAAGAGGCAAATCAATTTATCTCAAAACTGTATTGGTTAAATTAATCATTTAAATGATCTGATCTGGGTACTTTATAAGATGCACACTTTTATGTGAAAGTCGCTTGTCTTTTTTACAAATGAAATGCTTTGAAGTCAGTTTAATAATATGTCCCATTTCTCAGCACAGGACACAGAGGGTAGGCATGATAATAGCTTATCTGTTTTTATTTTAAAAGGAATCTATTTGAAATATCTTCAAGATGCAAAAAAAGAAATAATAATATGGATGAAACAGCAGCTGTCCAAGAGCTCCACTTTCTCTGAGAAATCTTTATGAAAAACAGCATAAACAATTGTGTTGTTTAACGTTTTCTTTTCTTGTTCAGGTGTTACATTCAGGACTGAATTCAGAGTGTAAAAGAAGCTGTGCCTGAGTTTCAGAAAATAACATAATTTGTGACTCACGTTTGTAGAAAAGAGAAGGGAGGAAAAAACATTACTCATTTTTCTCTCCTCTAACCCAAACCTTTACCCTTCTTGTAACACTTGCCTTACTTCAAGTACATGCTTCTGTCCTCTCGAATCCAATCTAGAGTCCTTAGTCTCTCACCTTTGGAAGAGGGGATAGCCTGTCCGAGCCCCATTGCTTTGGGGGGTTGGCAGAGTGGGGAGAGGGAAAGCAGAGGTTTGCATTTTATTTAGAAGAAAAGGAAACAGACATGGGGAAGGAAGTAGTGTGTGAATACAAGCAAAGATTATGCATTCAAAAGCTTTTCAGAAATCCAGCCCTCCTCCCTTTTCCCTCTACTCACTCAGAATAAAATTATTCTGGCTTTGATCCCATCTTTCTATCTCCCCCTTTGTTCAGTGACACACAAGTATGTGACCCATGCCCTGAAAGGCATCAATTCCCATTTCCTTTCCTGCTTAACTCAGATCAGGAGGAGGAACTGTTTGAAAAGCAATGGTTATGAAATGGATTTTTAATGTGAGATCAGTACTTTTTGTGAACATTTGTGCCAAAAGAATTTAACCTACCTGATTACTTAGAAACAAAAGCAAATACAAATAGATTGGGAACACAGTTAAAATGTGATGTCTGATTTATTGTAGTGGTTGGGAGCATATTTTAACTCAATTTGCCATGCTTTCCCTGATTACTGTAGGCTTGTCAATGAGAAAAACTCTTCCCAGTGAAATATCTGCATTCTTGCCCTTAAATAAAACAGTATTGTTTATGCCTTCTAATCAAGGATATTGTTTACAGGGCAGATAACTGTTAAGTCTTCTTTTCATTATTGACTACATGATTTATTTTCCTTTTGCGACTGCATTTAGATGCACTAAAACCTCTCTTGACTGTTTATAATCTTCCCAGTGCCTTGCTTCAATATGTGAATGCAACACAGTTACATCAAAACAGCTGAGCATGGAGCAGAGTCCAAGCTACTGGTCACGTCTTTCAATAGCTGTGGCAGTCTTTTTACTGTTTGTTTTCTGCTCTGTAGCAGAGTAGGTAAAGATGCTCGGGGAATAGTGTGTTATTGGACATGGGTATAAAGACTTTATCAGCCTAATGGAACAATTAACTCAACCATTCTGCTGCTCTTGATCTGCAGAATTTTGCTTTAAGATTAGAGTGATAAGGTGAAGATTAACACCTCTGGGTCAGTGGGGCTGATGAGACATGATTTATTAATCCTCAAAGAAAACCTTAATTGGACACCGGAGCACTCTTTCCTTCATTGTTAAACACTGCCAATTCCCCAGATAATTAGGGTAGATGGTGAGTATGATAGAGACTTATTGTAATTAGATGCACCAAAACTAAGGTAATGATTTTTTCCCCTGGGAACACCATGTGTTATTTTCTCCAAATAAATCAGTGCCGATGTTTGCGAACACCTGAAAAACCTCCCCTACAAATGGCCATTGACTACCCAAACATAGAAGGGAACTGGAAAACAGGATTCATAAGAATCCCTTGATTTAGAGGAACTGTCTTAAATCCCAGCCTTCAGAGCACAGAGAATTTACTGTGCAAGCAGGTTAATGAGCAAGTTGATTTATTCTTATTTTTTTACCTATCATTACTCATTCTTTCATCAGGTTCTTTCCATTAAGAGGCACTGATTTATAGGAAGAAGCGCTTCTCTAAGGAGTTTGGTAGGTTTTGAAACCAAATCTTGGAAATACTTTCTTTTTTAAAGAAATGTCTTTTTGCAGGCAGTATAATAAGTGGATTCATTATAATGCAGCATGCAGCTAAAGATGGGAGAAAAGTCCGTAGGCATACAATTCCAGCTACTGTACCCCAGGCTCAAGAAGCAGAGCTGTGTGACTTGAGGATTCATTAAGACGCTTGGTGTAATGCAGCCCTGATGAAATAAGTTAACATTCTCATTAGGGGGTTGGAGCAATCATTTGGAAAAAGCCTCCTTTGCTACATTTGTTTACTGTGTCACAGGAAGCATGTCCTCAGTCAACTGGGATAATCATTGTCAGCGTTTTACATAGTTACAAAGCAAACTAATAAGCCAGATTGTCGAATTATGTCAATCATGTCTAAACATCAACAAGAAAATTGCTGTATGCAGATGGGAATTTTGTAAAAAAGCTTAGATATTTAGTACAGTGTGAACAGCGCACATTGCAATATCATGATGTAAGACTAATATCTGGGGAATGGGACTTTCCACCACGTGGATCTGAAGCCAGATTGCTGTCTCTATTAAATTGTCTGATGAGACTTTTGACATTTAGGGCACTGACCAAGGGGAACTTGTATCATTAAGCATTACGTCCTGCTTCTCCTACCCCGTCACTTTACCCACCACATTATCACACTGGTATATTAGTTGTCTTATCGTTGCCTCTGTTTGAGTCCTCAGGACTTATTGCAACTTCACACCCAGACTGACTTCCCAAAGCTCTAGCTGGAGGAGAGATTAGAATCAAGAAGTGGTGTCAGAATTTTTTCTGCTAAAGACAGAGAAAAGTTATATATATTCCTACCCAGCCCTGTTGAGGATTGGAGTCAACTTTTAGCCTAGTGATCCTGATGTCAGCTTTCTGAGTGACAAATCCTTTTGGCACTTGTCATCTTTGCACCAGACACCACCCTAGGGGGGAAGGGACCTGTTTGTGCTGGTAGTTGCTGAGTTCTTGTGTGATTTCACCCTTGCCCAGGCTGATACATAAGGGACAAAAGAATGAAGAGTTTAAAAATGCTATAAAGCTTTCAGAATGCTCAAATAGACTGAAGTGAAGAATGAAGATGGAAGTAAGACAAAAAGTAAGACATTAATCTGAAGAAAGAACAAAAGATCTATTAAATTAATCAATAGGTCTTTTACAGTGGCAAATATAATTTAGTTAAAGAAAACAGAGACAGTGCAAGAAGAATATAATGAGTTTTCCACCTCTCCTAAAAGCAAGGATTGAGACAGCAGTTATTGACTGATAAGTATGTTTTTCGGGGCAGAAAAGCATGCTCTGGAGGGTGGGTCTCTGTTCTGAAGTTACAGATCCCGCTGCACTGTACTGTCCCATGGGAACACAGCCTTCAATCCACAGCAGAGAGATGTCACCTGATCAGGAACTCTGAAACACAACACACACCAAGGCCAGTTTCTGTCTTTCGTCATATTTAGAAAGAAATAGCGAGGAATAGATATATATTAATTCCCCAACAACTTTGTCTGTCCTTTGGGAATGCGACAAAATAATGGGAGAAAAAATAATGTGTATTGTAAACAGGGGCAGCTGTCCCATGCCCCAGGTAAAGGGAAGATCTCTCTGTTACTGTAGGTACCGACATAAGTCAGTCTTTCCATTAGATAAGGGTTTGGTGTTGGTTCTGCCCAAGATGTAAAATAGATTTTTCAGTCTCAATGAAATATAGATTTGCTTTTTACTGTGAAGAATATAGTGTTTCTTTATCCAAAGTTTTTATACTCTGATAATGAAACCCCATCATATGGGGAAAATGTGGGGCCACTGCTGAACAAGGCGGGTGCCCTGGTGATAGAGGATACAGAGAAGGCAGACTTACTGAATGACTTCTTTGCTTCAGTTTTTACTGCTAAGGCCAGCACTCAGGAATCCCAGATGCTGGAGGTAAGATAAAAAGTCTGGAGAAAGGAAGACTTTCCCTTGGTTGAGGCAGATCAGGTTAGAGATCATTTAGCCAAACTAAACACATACAAATCCACGGGCCTCGATCGCATGCACCCACAAGTACTGAGGGAGTTGGCAGATGTTATTGTGAAGCCGCTCTCCATCATCTTTGAAAGTTCATGGAGAATGGGAGTGGTGCCTGAGACCTGGAGGAAAGCCAGTCTTCAAAAAGGGCAAGAAGGAGGACCTACGAAACTACAGGTCAGTCAGCCTCACCTCCATCCCTGGAAAGATGATGGAACAACTCATACTGGATGTCATCTCTAAGCACGTGGAGGAAAAGAAGGTTATCAGGAGTGTTCATCATGAATTCATCAAGGAGAAGGCATGCTTGACCAATCTGATAGCCTTCTATGATGGCATGACTGGATGGGTAGATAAGGGGAAAGCAGTGGATGTTGCCTACTTCTATTTTGGCAAGGCTTTTAACACAGTCTCCCATAACATCCTCATAGGTAAACTTAGGAAGTGTGGGTTAGATGAGAGGACAGTGAGGTGGATTGAGAACTGGCTGAATGGCAGACCTCAGAGGGTTGTGATTAGTGGTGCAGAGCCTAGTTGGAGGCCTGTGACTAGTGGTGTTCCTCAGGGGTCAGTACTGGGCCCGGTCCTGTTCAATGTATTCATTAATGACCTGGATGAAGGCATAGAGTGTACCATCAGCAAGTTTGCTCATGACACAAAACTGTGAGGAGTCACTGACAACCCTGAACTCTGTGCCACCATTTAGAAAGACCTGGACAGGTTGGAGAGTTGGGCAGAGAGGAACCTATTGAAATTCAACAAAGGCAAGTGTAGGATCCTGCACTGGGGAGGAATAGCCCCATGCACCAGTACAGGTTGGTGACTGACCTGCTGGAAAGCAGCTGTGCAGAGAGGGACCTGGGAGTCCTGGTGGGCAACAGGATGACCATGAGCCGGCAATGTGCCCTTGTGGCCAAGAAGGCCAAGGGCATCCTGGGGTGCATTAAGAGGAGTGTAGCAAGCAGGTCAAGGGAGGCCATCCTCCCCCTCTACTCTACCCTGGTGAGGCCACATCTGGAGTACTGTGTCCAGTTCTGAGCTCCTCAGTTCAAAAAGACAGGGAACTACTGGAGAGAGTCCAGTGGAGGGCTACAAAGATGATTAAGGGAATGGAGCATCTCTCTTACGTGGAAAGGTTGTTTAGACAGGTCTGTTTAGCCTGGAGAAGAAAGGACGAAGAGGGAATCTCATCAATGTTCATGAATATCTAAATGGCAGGTGTCAAGAGGATAGGGCCAGACTGTTTTCAGTGGGGCCCAGCAACAGGACAAGGGGCAAAGGGCACAAACTGGAACACAGGAAATTCTGTTTGAACATAAAGAGAAACTTCCTTACTTTGAAGGTGGCAGGGCACTGGAATAGGCTGCCCAGGGAGACTATGGAGTCTCCTTCTCTGGAGATATGCAAAACCCACCTGGATGCATTCCTGTCCAAACTGCTCTAGGTGAACCTGCTTGGGCAGGGGAGTTGGACTAGTTGATCTCCAGAGTTCTCTTCCAATCCCTACCATTCTGTGATTCTGTGATTTTGATGGTCATTCCTTACTGATCAATAACTCATTTAATGATGCATTGTTTTTCCAAGGATTCACTCCCAGAGCTACAGATTTTCCTGCATCACTGTTGCATGTCCTATTTTATCGATTTCCATTGATTCTTGATCAATATTATTTGAGATTCCTTCATTCATCCTGCATAACATGGAGTACTTGCTGCATGTTCTGTTTTTTCTTTACTAACCTCTTTTTGAGATACAGTCATGCTCTACCCAAAGCCCAGGAATGTGGCAGGCTTTTGCAATAGTTCTCCCCTGTAGCATCAAAAGATTTAACTTCAATATTATTAGTTATACTCTTACAACTTCCCAAGAGTTTAAGTGTCACAGTCTGAAAAGAGGTGCCGTGTGGACTGTCCCTCCTTCTAATTCTGAATGTTCATGGCCAAATGCAGGCACCTGCTATTCAACAACAGTTTCCCGAAACTTGGTCAAGAGGAGAGTCAGAAGCACTAAATTAAACTATTAGTGTAACACACAGAAAGCGTGGAGGTGAACAAACTTAACAATTGTATCACGCCCCATCTGACTGGAGTACTGATGTTATTAATTTGATGCTGAACCAGCCATCTGGGCTCTTTAGCATCCATATACGTTCTTTTGGAGTCTGATCCTCAAAAAGGGGGAACCAGGGAAAATTTAATCTGCTGTTCTGAAGAAAGGCAATGATATTTCCTTTCCTCAGTGTGAAGCAGTCTTTGCTGAGCAGGAATTTAGGAGGCTCATGGGGTCTGTATGTGCCAGCAGGCACAGAGGTTCATTTTAACTTCATCTGTCCCTTTGGGAGAAAATAAACGCATAGAGCATCTTTCTTTCCACACAGCTTCATAATAAACTTCCAGAGGAGCATGAGCTTGACAAATCTTGCTGTACAATTCTAATTAAAATAGATCTTCCTTTAAAAAAATCGATTCCATTAAGAAAAAGAACCTTCACAGTTCTGCTTCAATCTCAGTCTCACTAGAAAGACAAGTATCAGTAAGCTGTTGGGTCTTGTGAAAAAAAACATACACAACCTGACTGATTGATTTTAAAATGCAATCAATTAGAAAACACACTTGACTTTTTTTGTTTGGAACTTAATTTGATTTGGAATGGGTTTGTGTCCTTGTCTACTATTAATTAGCAATAATAATAGTATTGTTCTTCTATGGGAATTTCAAACAGATCTGCCTTCCTATAAGGCAGATGGTTGGTACAGCTCAAAGCACTCTCAGTCACAGCAGAGGTCTCAGCTCCATTACTTCTGTTAGCTGGCAAGGGAAGGCTTTGGTGGGAAAAATGGTAACCCTGAACAGAGGAAGAAGTTGTCAGTGGAACGAGTTTATCTTTTCCAAGCTGCAACCTGAGACACAGCTACAGGCAGGAGGAGTTGCAGCATCCTCACAGCACTGGGTGCTAGGGCACTGCAGGGAAATGTATAGGAACGCAGTAAGGCAGCGGCTAGACCCTGCTCTAGAATGCCAGGTATTAAACTGGTGTCAAACAATCTGATCCACGTTTTTATCTAAAGCATTAGGCCAGACCTTCCTCGGCCAAAACCAAACTCAATTGCATTATCTTCTGTTTGTTCAAGGGATAAGCCTAGCAGCTGTTCTTGTTGTATAATGCTTATATCTTTAGAGAGGCTGCAATAACAAGGGAAAATTCATGTGCAGGGGCTGGCCCCTTCGATAAGCTCAGAAGGAGTGGGAGGCACAGCGCTGTGCAGACCAGTCTCTCACTGACAAGGGACGATTGAGTGGATAGCTTAATTTTCTTTTTTTTTTCACCTTTACACTGCAGACTAAATACTAGTCTGCCGAAGTGCTTTCCATTAATATTCAGCTGACAGACTTAATTTCAAAACAAGTATTTATTATTTTCATAGATGGAAAGAAGCTGTTAGTATTCTAGAAGATAAAAGAGATTTTTTTTTTTTTTCCTTCCTTTTTTTTGCCTGGTGCATCAAAGGGCACAAACACGCTCATAGTTCTACAGCTGGTTTTAGGACAAGGAGTGTGAATGTACAATGAGTGCTGGTTTCTTTTTAATCGGTTATGTTCTTCACGCAGCAGTGTGAATAAAGCCTGAAGCTGGGCAGTGTGGATTGTGATGTGGATTGGCTCCTCTTGGGGGAAGCGAAGCAGAATGATGTTTAGTGCCAGTTACTATGTAGTACCAGCCTAAGGATCCACACATAAACCCACAGCCTGTATATATAAATAGCACAAGGATCCTCATGGGATCTCAAGCTGGCCAGGTGCAGGGAAATGCACTCTCACTAGGCTGCACTTGGCAGCAGGGGAGACCAGCCACATGGCTTGTCCCTGGTGGCCTGAGAGTCTGGGCAGATTGGTCAGGACCCTGACGGCTTCTCCTTGGGAGAGGCTTCCTACCAAGAGGCAACTGAGAGCAGCGGGAGCAGTCACCTCACAGCAGTGGAACACTGTTTGCCTAGAATAACGTGCACTTGCGCAAAAACTTTGCACCTGGAGTCCCAGCAGGACCACAGGAATGGTTCCTCTGACATAAGGTAGTTTGAGAAACCTGCTGTTACTGAGGGTAATGCGTCATCTTTTCTGTTGGTAGCTTTAGCTGGCAAGGGCCCTGAACCACCACCTTTCGGAGTCAAAAAAATACACCTACTAATACAAGGTGGAAGGAGAGAAGCATAGGTTGCAATGGGAATCAAAGTTCTCTGCACATATAAAACTTCAACTCCATGGTACCTTTGTACCTACCATATGCCTGTGTTTTACAAAACAGAAGTTAACAACTTCCTTATCTCACCTAATACAGCATAAAGGCATCTCTACAACCGCATAGTCTCTCAGGTGACTATTAAATAGACAGCATGAGGACCATTAACTTGGAGGTAAGAGGTGCACTGTCTCATACCCCACTCTCCAGAAGTCTGATTCTGTTGATAATAACAACATGGCCACTGGCATTATTCCACCTGCTTGGATTCTGCTTTGTGATCAGTCCCACAGAACTACTAAATATGTTACATTTAACCAAATACAATACATTTAATGCTTTTGGAAGAGTCAAAGTGCCTGTCATTTTCAAGATTGAGACTTGCTCAAGGAAGCAGTGCAAAATATTAGTGTATTAATGCCCACCAAACCCCAAATATTTCTAGAGAAAAATAAGGTGGTGAGTTATAAGCAAGAATGTTCATGGAGTCATAAGAGAAGCATCTTCAAAGACCGAAGGATTAAAGTGACCCTGCAGATAGGACAGAGTACTACTTGAAAGAAATCAGTGAATTAATCCATAGCTGGTACTAGAAAAATAATCTTAGGTAATACTGTAATATTGTTTCCTTATTCTAGGCTGTGATCTTGCATTTGCAGAAAACCGGGCCTGTTGCAGAGCTTCTTCTTCTTCCTCCTCTTTTGCAAGAGGGCTTCAGTCGAGGAGCCTTGGGAAGGGGCAGGAAACAGATGTGCCACATCTGCACATGGGGAAATTACTTCAGACACGGGAGGGACAGAGGACGGTAGCTGAGTCTGCTCTTGTACCAACAGTGAGAATAAAGCTTTCCTCCAGGCTAAGCTATCATCTGGGTCCAGTCCATTAGCACATTGTTTTAGGTGTAAAGCTACCTAGATATATTTCTAAATGGAAATCTCCCTGGTAGCTGGGTATCTGGTAATTGCATCAGCAGAGCAGGGTGAGGGATGACAGGAAGGGATGTAAGCATGTTACGGGAATAAAACAGGAGGAAGTCAATCATAATAAACATTTGCTTAAGAACATATTGTACTTTCTGGTGTAGAAAAAGACTACTGTCTCCTTTACACTCTGTAAGGTGAAGCAATCGAGAAGCTGTTCCATTCAGATGCTACTGCAGCTGGGAAGCTATGAGATGAACTGCCTCAAAAATTAACTTCAAGAAGACAGACTTAAAGCATATAAAAGAGGATCCTTCTCCAAACTTAACCAGCATAGCACATAATTCACTAAGCTTTAATGGTGAATTTATGATGTGGAAAAATTTATTCTCTATCCCATCTTCCCACCTAAAAAAAAAAAAAAAAAAGAGAGAGAGAGAGAAAAAGGAAAATAGAAATATTTCTTACATAAACTTTAGTTACATTTATGGTGAAATGGCAGGATGAAAAGAGTAATTAGGGTTCAAGGTCAAAATGAAATTCTGTTCACATCTCAGTCCTTCACACATCATTCTGGAAAATGAGAGAGCTGAATAGAGGAAGAATTAACTGATTTCTTTTAAGTTTAGTAATTGCAAATGCAAAATGAATATCATTCTGCAGACACGGTGCCAGAGGACAACGCAAGCTAACGAAATAATGGTAGCCCTGATAAATAATTTATGGACCATATCAAAAGCTGAATGAGATAAAGAAATGGAGAACCCATTTGAAAATTTGGAAATTGCTCAAAGCTCTTCCTCCAGAGACTCCCAAGAGGATGAGCACAGACCGCTAATAAACTCTGTGACCGTGTATAATTCATAAACTTTCCCTCATTTTTTGACTTTCAGTGCTTACAATTTATACTTAACAAAGGAACAAAGAGTGGAAAAATCCTGGTAGCACTTGAGAGGAGTACATAAGCCAGCTGATTCCTCCACTTAGCCTATTCATAAAGGGCATCTGTTTTCATCCAAACTGCACATGTATCCGCCATTATTTTAGTACATGGAAAACAGAAAAAAAAACTCCTGCTCACATCCTCATGCCTTCTCTATATTTGTATTTTTATGACAGCTATTACAATGTGAGATTATAACACAACAAAAGCCATTTCATCATGACTTTTATTAACGGTATTCGGTTGTGGCTCTTGGTTAATGTTCAGACTGGATTTGTTATGGATTCATTCAATGGCAGTAGACCAAACTCAGAGCAAATCAGTGGATGCTGTCTGAAGACAGTGGGATATTTCTGAACGCATTGCATAGCAAGAAACCTCCCCCTCACTCAGCCACATTGGAAAAATACTACTAAATTAAACAAATCTAAAAATAACCTTCAGGTAAGATATGCCTTAAAATTATTTTGGTGGTCACAGTAACAAGCCTGTGAAGCCACATTTTGAAAAGATGTGGTGGGCAATAGGGTTATTTTTAACTCTTTGCGCATCAGCAATTTGTTGCTTGATTTCAGGTACAGCACAATTCAGTTGCACCACCAGGCTTTTGTAATCTAGTGCGGATCTGAGTAGCTTGATGATTTGCCCTTTAAGGATGCAACATGAAATATTTTAAGCTGTTAAGTGTTTTTTTTTTTCTCTAAGGTGCCTTGGAGTTTTAATTTTTATTTTTGCAGTCTGTCTAGAAACAGAGGACAGTGGCTTACTGAGGGAAACCTTCTGCTTCCTACCTTGAGCACGCAAGCAGAGCACAGCACACTTCTCAGCTGCGTGACAAGTTTCAAGCTGCTGAAAGGCTGCGATGGCACCCACAGCCTCTGCTGCCACGTGTCAGAGAGACCAGCCTCTGGCTTGAGCAATCACAGCAGAAGCCAAGACCAGAGAAGGAATCTCCAAGCAGCTTCTCATGGTCATCAAAGACACAAAGAAATCACACAGCGCTCTCAGGGCGCCTTTACAGAGCTGTCATCCTGGGTGAGTAGATGGAAAAGAAGGTGACTGCTATCAGCAAGCTATAGAAGCGGCTACAGGGCATTGCCTTTTGGTGATCCCTTGTGCTTGTGCACAGGCTGTCATGAGGCTGAGGAAAGGGAACCATTCCCTCAGTTCCTCCCTGGCTGTCCTGCCTGCTTCTGAGAGCCTGTTGAGTGTAACTCGAATATTGTTTACTTCGTTAATTTCCTCCTACCTTCAATTGATGAATAAATTATTCATAAGTAAACTTATAAATTATTCTACCAGTTCTATTGATGATTGAATAATATTGACCAAATAAATTTTTCACTCTTCTTTTCCCTCACCAAATGACAAATAAATTATTTGTGAGTATTCTTTTTTTCATTATTAGATCAACTATTCCATCTATTGAGACATTTATAAGGTGTCACTCACTCTGCTACACAATTTGTAAGCAGGATTCTTTCAGACCTATATTTTCATAGACAAACAGAACTAGTTTGACTTTACTGTACACTTGTATGGCAGTTGCTTTAAATATGATATCCTTTAGAACACAAGGAGGTGGTTTTATATATTTTAAAACAAATTAAACAGAATGCTGACATATTCTGGGATTAAGTCTCCCCAACCAATCTAATTTGAATTGTGCAGATTATTTTACAGTTTTCTATATTGTAGGAAATAGTCAGTGTTGAGGCTGCAGCCAGCCCTTGATCCCAAAAGGTATTAGGATGTAAGTTCTGTAAATGAGCACCAGGAGCAAGGCCAAACCAGACAGATACCTTGACTAATGGCCACAACAAATAGGAACTGTATAGGCCAAAGGTTATTTCAAGTTCCTGGGTAAATTACGTAAGCTTTACATCTAGCTAGATCCATTGCTTCTCTCTCTTCTTTCACTGATTCACCGTTAACTATGTGGCAGACAAGTGATAGCCTCTTGTAGTGGCATCATTTCTAGCATATATTACTGTGCAGACAAAATGTGTCTATATCCAAAAATACGGACAGTCCATGTAGTGACTGTCATTATGATGGGTCAGGAAAAAAAAAATTAAAATTGATAAATAAATACATGTCTAGGAAAGAGATACTAAGTCATAAGCACTCATAGAGAAAAGATTAGATCCTCTCCATTCCGTGAAGCTCAAGTTAGATTAAGTCCCCCAAGTCGATTAGCCTGTATTAGTGTGAAATCAGTATAATGACCATGAGTAGTATACTGAAAAGTATTCTCTGAAAAGTTGCTCTAAAATATACAGAGAAAAAAGGCATCTCATGTCATCAGAGGAGCAGCCCTTCTGGAATTTTTCAGACCTGACTGCCAGTAAGGTTCAGAAGCGCATACCTCTCTGTTGGCATCTCTCTTGCCTCGGAGACCCAACAGTAAAGCAACTGCAAAGAGGTTTCGGTTGACGTTTTATGTTTTCATTTTTTTAATTTAACACCACGGAGCAAGCATATTTGCCAAGCTATCCACATGTAAGAGAGTGAATACAGCCCCAAGACAGCAGTTACTTCTACAGCTCACACTGCCCAATGGGAGGAAGATGAATGGGCTGTGCAAGAGAAGCAGGACTGCTTAGTGAGCAGAGAGCTCATTTATGGGAAACTCTCTGGCACCGTGCAGCTCTGTAACACCTGGCTGCTGCAGACATGAGCTGACTCTCCTTGTTTTCCCTTTTTTTGCACCCAGATGGGGGCTGTGAGCTGTCACTCAGGCCAGTATAGCAGTGTGTTATTGGCCTTTAAAACAAATGCACAGCAGAAAATCACAGCGCTCTCATTTTCAGAGAAAACTGTTAATAGGTGTCTCTCATAGAGGCATAGTAACAAGTCCCTGGTTAAACTGGCATTGATATTTTCACTTGGATTTCCACCTTAAAACACGTAGCACTATTTAGGGAAGTGTTGTGGTCAGGACTTACAGGGGAAGCACCTAGACTTGGTATTCCAAAAAATAACTGAGTCATCTTTAGGGTGAAGTTTTTAAATTGACTTTCTCCCTGTTCCCCCAGGAGTACCCAGACACAGAAATATACAGAAAAGTATGATAGAGAAAGTGGGAAGACAATAAAAGGTTGTCTAGACAGATATGGTGTGGTCAGAGAGATGGGCTAGAAGAATGCTCTTTGCAGCGCTGTTCAGAGTGGATGTGAATAGAGCACAGTTATATTCGTCAAGGCCTGAGGAAAGACCACTGCAGTAGTTAAGATAAAATGATGAAGGAAACCCATGAGAAAATTTTAGACATATATCTACACGACAGACTATATCTGTGAGACACTTACGGAGAAAGGAGGTATGAAATTTAGCCTGCATATGAGGTTTTGGAGAGTATTCTGACCTGAATATGTCTCAGTAAAGTCTTAGTAAAAGGCAGAGATGCTACCAATCCAGAATGAATGTAGGTGCTCCATATTAGACAGCATGATGTCCACTCATCAGCAGTGGGACAGTCCAGAATATGAGTTTGGACAAGAGAAAAGAGATGAGCAAGTGACTTACCTAAAGATATGCAGGTGGGAAAGGAGAACTGCCTGCTCTATGAGACTCGCAGAGGAAGCTGAGGCTGCATAAGAAACAGATCACAGAGTCACAGAAGCTGAAGGAGAACAGGGCCACAAGAAGATGTCATCATATTTAGCTACCCTGCAGTATGTTGCAACATCATCTCGCTGCACCTGGTCATTTGCATATATAGCAGGAAAAAGGACTTTTATCGCTGCTGCTTGCTCCAGTTTAGCAGCCAGGGCAAGACACAGCTGCGCAGGCAGTAAGTAGGTATTACTGTAGCACATGTAGTGGGGGCTGGCAGCAGTGTAGGCTGCTCTGGCCTGAGGAGCAAGGACTAAGACTAGGCTGCAAAAAAATGTTCAGACTCACACAAAATATTTTGTTATAACGTGCCCATATATGTGCAGAGGGGTGGATGGGTGTGTTACCTCATACACTGGATTTTTTTCTCACTGGGGAGTAAAAGCCATGAGGAAAATCTACTCGAGTGTTTTTTTACTGTAAATGCAGTGTACCAGCAAAATATATTTGCAGCTTGGTTAAGTTTTTGCTGTTACTTTCCCCATGAATGCTTTTCACTCCTAGTAATGTTTTGCATTTAAGTCAGTTTTGTTGTTTTTTTAAAGGAAAGTCACAGAAAACAGAGCTGTAAGGATCTGAAGGAGGCCATCTAGATTTTGCTACCATAATAGCTAAAAGGACAATTAACTTAAATTGTCTATCAGGTTTTAATTAATTAAAGAACCTTCAAACAGTCTTTCACTTGTCTTATTTCAGGTATGAAATTATTTGGGAAAGGGCAACTTCTTCCAGGGAAAAAAAAAGGAGCAATAGTCTGCAAGCATGACTTGAAGTAGTAGAAAAGAACTTTTAAAAATTATAAGAAGTATGTGAAAAAATGTGATTTTATTTAATGCTGAAACATATTAAGCAATACCTCCCTGCCTTCTTCATATCCCACAATGCAGTGAAACTGTTCATGACTCTAAATGAGGTATTCTGAATGATGGACAGAACAAGAAAGCTCTAGCCATCTACCTGTTTACCTTTCTTTCTGAGGATTCATGATCTTCTTGTTTAAGTCTTTCCCAGAGCTGAAAAACAAACTGCTTGCTCCTAATGTGACAATGCTGTTGGCCTCCCTTTATGATTTCTTTTCTGACTTTTGCAGTCTTTCCTCCCCTCTTTTCCATTTCACTGCATTTTGCCCCTCAACCTTTTTCCTTTTTGATTGCTATTTTTGATTGCAGCTGTTGTAATGCCAGCTGGAAGAAATGAGGCTGGTGTTCTCTTTTGAAGACTGTGAAATTAGTAGCTATTATAAACTTTCTCCAGACAGAATTGCAGGTCTACAAGTTTTCTATCTTAGTGTCATCGGCTCCACTGTTCCTGAGAAACGGAGCAGACAAGGAAGGTGATGATTTCAGAAGAAAAGGAGGGAAATAGCTGGGGAAACACCATTAATTCAAAGAATAGGGCCAACCCTATCAGATTAATCTCGTGCTCTATGAAGAGCAGTGCATGGTAATATACTTGGGATGCTGGCAAGGAGACAGGCATCTGTATTTTGGACTAATGAAGTCCTATTAAGATCTATGTGGTTGGAAGTGTTCCTGGAGCACTGTAGCTAAGCGTGGATCATGGCAACCTAGTCATCATTCAGCAGAACGCGGCCGCCTGCCTCGCCGGCTCAGATGCAATAAGGCAGTTTTCCTAAGCAGATGTGTCTGAGACCTCAAGGGCATCAAAGCGTCTGAGATTCCTAACTACTCTGACAATCTGGCAGCAGATCTGTTTGGCACAGGACACGGCAAAGGCAACACTGAGCTTTGGAGTTGTTTCTCTCTTCGCAACACCATCTTGCTCAATGTCTTTCAGTAACATTTCAGTAAGATGCAAAAAAAAACCTACCCAAAACCCGAGGTCAGGCTGATAAAGGAATGTGATAAAAAGCTGGTTACGGCCTTCTGTACTGTTGTCACTTGACGCAGTAGCTACCTAGAGATGGTAAAACTATGGATAGATGAGTCTAGACGGCGTCTGGAGTTAAATGTCCTGTGGGTAGTGGACTAAATACATAGCTATTACCGCTCTCTATAGGCTTGGGAGAACCCAGATATCTGGGTATACCACCCAAACCAGCCCTGATAGGTTTGGGATTAGGAATCACAAATGCTCTTTCAGCACTGATAGTGTGCTAACTTCTGTGAAAGGAACATATGTTTTCTTATCTACTATTCACATACAGGTGCTGATTTTGTGGATGGTCTCCCAGAGTAACGCTCCTTTAGCCTTTCTGCAGAATTCAGTTTTACCACTTCTTTACACAAAGAACTGGCTTCAAGGGCAGATTAAGGGCAGTCCTAAATGCCAAAACTCTACAATAGCAGACAAAGAAAGGTATTTTTAAGTTATTGTCATGGCTATAGCACAAGATTATAGGAAATCTTTATGTTGGAGTTTATCTGCATAATTTACTGTTTTCTGTCAGTTTTGATGATATTTTATTCTCCACTTTTTCAGTCAATATGAGTCATGAGGAGAAAAGGACATGTTTAGTACACAGGGACATTTACCTGAATCTGTGAACTCGTTCCATGTTGTGAAAGTATTTCCTTCTTTTCTTCCTTCACATCCTGAACTGAGCAAGTGTGCATTAATCTTAATTCAGCTCATCTCATTCTTATGCTAGAGGGCAAATTTTGAAACACTGTAATTATGCATCAGAATTAAATTTCTTTTTGATATTGAAAATATGAATCATTACAGAAATTTTTTTAAAAATTAAATCCAAATTCCATTTCTGCAGGCTCAGCACTTTGCCATTCCTTCAGAAAAATAGTATTTTCAAAGTTTTCAGTTCCCATTATCCATTTCATTTTACTGTGTCTAAAAGGGGAAACATTTTGTCTGTTCTTAGGCTATTCAATGCTATTAGGAATGAAAAATCCTCTCTCTAACAAAGAATCATGTTCTGCTTTATCATGGTTATTCTAGGTCTTTAATATAGCCCACATGGTGCAGTAGTACTATTGCAATTGAACCACTGAAGCTAAAGGTACTGGCGGAAAAATACAGCAAGAGTGTATCTTTTCCTTGCCACTAGCCTAAACCTTCATCAGTGGTCAGATAGCACAAGGGGAGGACCTGCAGAGGGCTAAAGAAGGAGTAGGAACATGACCAGCTATTCCAGCCAGACCATGAAGCAAATCACGAGCTGATGCCCACAATTTGATGGATAAATACCCTCCTTTCCCACATGCCATGTGATTTCCTACCCCAGAAACAGTCTAAGTGCCTGATTTGTATGAATTTTACTCACAGTGATGAACGCAAGAATCTGTAGTTAATGTTCAAGAAACATAATGCAAAATCAAGAGAAATGGAAACATGCCAAATGATCGGTTTGCTGACTTGTTTTCTCAGTCACTGTATTTAAACCCCACATAAACTCAAAGATCTCACAGTGTATGAAAAAAAATATTTGTTGGTCAACAGATGACCCCTGCTGGTGTGCAAAATCAAAAAAATCTATGCCAACTGATTGACAAATTCAACTAAAAAAACATCTTCTGTTTATTATTTTTTCCAGCCTCCTTTGTGCATATTTGCCTGTGGTTTGTCCTTCACTTTGATTAATCACAGCAATCCATCAAGACTGTATCTCTTCAGTCTGTTTACCAAAGGATTATATGTTGCCTTCTTTTCTTACACTTCTCTCCATAATCAACCACATGCTATTTATTTATCAGTGGCATCTTCTCATCTCTGCTCCATGTGTCCAAAAATTTCCCTCTGATCATTTTCAAACAAATTCCTGGCAATCTTCTTGTCTCATTGTCTGTTTATTTAGAATTTGAATAGGTGATTATAGCAATGGCTTCTGTTTTCAGTGCTTCGGCACAATTTGCGCTGTTTTCAAATTCAGACTTTCATAAGTAATACCATCATTACTGGTATGCTTTTTTTTTTTCTCCTACTTATTTGACTTTGACCTATCTTGAACATAAAGCTAACTTTTACAAGAACTCACAAAAAATTCGCATTATTTGTCCAGCAATATCTTCCTTTACCCATGATCTCTTCATCTTCATCTTGTCAGGAATAGCCCATCTGTTTTTTAATTGGTATTATCATCACAGCTCTACATAGTTTTACTGTCTTCTGGCAATTCCCTCAGTAACTCCAGTCCTCTCCCCAACAGGGATGGGAACATGAGGAATGGGTTGGTTGAAGCATTCATATCAATACACTGATAAAGCTAATTTCTAGTTCTAAATGAAGCTTCTTTATTTAACTTTGCCATGTCAATCTAACAAGTTAGATCGGTTGTGCACCTGAAATCACAAAGCACATTACATTTTTTTCTCTACATGATGTTGCACAGACTTTCATTTCTAGAAATTATGCGTTCCACGTTGTGAATTGTTTGTGTTGTTCTTTATGCATCGTGACTCTCTTGGATATCCAGAAAGGGACCTTCCTTGTATGTATATTTAACTAGATTGTTAAAGATAGCTATTTCTGATGTAAGCCCACTGGAGATGTGCAACAGTAGGTAGGAAATTCCATATTCAGCATCCAGCTACTGAGATAGTTCAGCCTGTGGCTTTCCCAAGCTTCCCTCTACCAGTCAGTAGCTTGTGTGCCAGTTCAGCTGTTGTCCCTCACAGAAATTTTTTTTAGAAAATACCCTTATTTGACTCAAATAACTGCTAAAATCCTGTCACTTTGGGTTACATTTTATCTTGCCTTCCAGCTTCTTGTCAAGTTTAAAAGTTTGCATTCCTTACAGAAAACTTTGTGCGGCTTATAATGTGTCCCAGTATTTTCATTTCTTCCTTTTTCATTTATTCTTTCCATTTCATTTAGGTGTTGCCATGTTAGTCTCCAGCAACATTTCCGCCTTAGGGACTTTCACCTTAATCACATTCTGGTTGTATTAATTCTGTGGCTTAAATAGAAGTGTTTCTTCAGTCCTCTCCTCTGTCACATAGAGTTATCTCAGTACATTCATTGCAAGATGAAGCCATTTCAGAAGCTGAGATATTATTTCTCTACATCTTTTTTTTTGGGGGGGTGATGGTGAAAAAACCTAACATCTGAGGAAAGTATTATAGAGCTCACAACCTCTCTCAAATAAAACTCCTTCCAGAGACTTTAAATTAGATGCTGAAAGTGGTAACAAAAATGAAACAAGCAAATAAATAATGTTATATTTGCATTTCTAGTGGGTGTTTAGTACTTTTCATTCTGTGGAAAAGTTTTCTGCACTCAGGTACATGAAGATACAGAGCAAATGGAACTGGTTTGGGTCTGGGGGGTTTTTTGGTTGTCTGGTTGGTCAGGTTTATTTGGTTTTTTTGCATTGAATCTTACTGCAAACTTGAATATTGCGGTCATGAGACCTTGTGGAATCCATTTCAGTAAACAGCTTGTCATTAATTTGATTTCATTATGGCCTGATGACCTCCACCGCCTTAGTGAGGCCTGCAGATAGGGCTTAACTGGGGTCCAAGAATCTGTATAAGGGAGAACATGTGGACAGCACTTTGGTTTCATGTCCAGAAGGCTGCATATGTTTATGTTTTCTGCGAGACAAAGTTCAGAACCGATTGTTGTAACACTGAAGTGATACTTTTATTTAGAGGGAACAGCACTGAAGGATTTAGAACTGGAAACATATGAAAATTTGCTGTCATCATCATGTCCTTCTCTTTATGCGTACTGTCTATTGGGAATGGTCCCTGGCTTGTAGAAGCTCCCAAACTGTCTCCTGGGGTCTCGACAGAATTGGTACAGACTGAAGAACCAGTTCATCTTTGTCTGTGTTCTGAAAGTAGGGACTCATCTTTCACTTCAGTTCTTGTAAGAAGGTATTAGGCATGCAGCTCTGACTCTCCTAAACAGATCTGAAGTCCTGAGCGCAAACCCAATATCTAGGGAAGAGTCAGGCTAAAGACAAATAGTTTTACTGAGCACTTCCTTCTGCCTTACCTAGGGACCTCCTGGCTATTCTGGTTCAATCTTCTTGGCACAAGGTCACATTGTCTGACTCATGCCTGCCTTATATGTAACGTATTTGAAGCAAAGCTCATTTGTGGGTTTTAGATAGTCTTTTGTGCACATCAGAAAAGGAAATTTAAGTCTGTGCTTTGAGTTTGCTGAAATCTGGCAATATGGGCATGCTCAGTTTGAGGATTCCAGTTTGTGTCCCTGATGGGACTTGAGATGACAGCCAAGGCTGTTGACAGGCAGCTGAGGTGCTTAAGGGTTTCTCCACAGAACAGCCCAAGCTAAAGCTCAGCACAGGGAGAGCTGATAGGATGAGCTGGTGTTGAAAAATGGTCACTGTGCTCCCCCCTCAGCTACATGCTTCTCAGGTTTGTCATCAGGGTTCTGCTGGCACAGATGAGGCAGTACACTGGTTTAGATTTCTCTCCAGCTTACACTCAATTACTACAGACATAGTAAACGTGCCCCCATACACTGCGTGCATATTGCCTGCAAGCCTAACTCCTGGTTATTGATGCCTCACTTGGCAGCAAAACATTTATATCTCTGTTGATATCTAGCCCAGGCTGATTTTGCAGGGCTTAAAGTCTAAACATATTTACCTAACAAGAGATCCTGTTACAATACAAGCCTCTACACAGTCAAAACGCACAGCATGACTATCAGACAGCTCTAGTAATGGTGGATGTAACTGAGCTATCAACTTCCAGAATTATGACCCTAGCACAGATACATTGCCTGGTGTTACCATGTGGGACAGAAAAACAGTAGCAAACAAACTTATCAACTACTCATTTTGCACTTTGAAAAGATTTTGCAAGTGTGGCTTGATCACTTGCAACAACTGATTAAACATTACCCTGCATATTGCTTTCTGATGAGTGTTTTATATGTTCTTGTCTCTGCAGACTGAAGAAGTCCTGAAGATTGATGGAGGGCCATGCTATTCAAACAGCAGGCGTTGCTGAGACAGAAGCTCTTTGTACTAGGCAGCCTTGCTATTGGAAGTCTCCTATATCTAGTTGCCAGAGTTGGGAGCTTGGATAGGTAAAAGCGTTAAGTAGCTGCTCTCTTAATTAAAAATGGGCTCAGATTGTCTTGGGTTTTGCTTAAAGGGTCTGATTTCATTCTTGTTCTTTTTTTTCCCCCCTTTTTTTGTTTTTTTAGGTTTTTTTGGGTTTTTTTTTAGTGTCTACTCATGTCTAGAAAGACAGAAAGACTGTCTATTCTAGTACTGGCTTTCAGACAGAAAGACTGTCTATTCTAGTACTGGTTTTCATTTTTTATTCCTCCCCATTGGAGGAGTAGGGAAATAGAGTCACAGGTCATCCCTGTCAAAATATTTCTGTCTGTCCATTTGTATTCTAAGCACACTGGCACTTGTATCCAGAGAAGAACTACAGCAGCACCCAGGAAAAATGTCATTACAGCAGCTCATTTTTGTCTATGTGCATCTGTGTGTTGACCTCTAGTTTCAGCAAAGCAGTTATGATGTATTTATATATCATCTTTGTAAATTTATGAGCAAGCAATTAATGTGCTACAGTGGTAGTTAAAATTAAGTATGAGCCTGCAGAGTAGCTCGTCAAGTTTGGAATACTATTTCACTTGAAAGACTGCTTCAGGGTTTGAGAATTTTAACAATGTTAATTAGCCAGTATTTTCTGGATTTGAATGTGCTAAATAAGTGGGGTTTCTCTGCAAGTGATTTCCTTGAGAACATTAGAAAATCCAGCAGAGGAAATCAAAGAATATTTGGCACTTTTGACCAGGCTGAGTTTTGACTGGTTATTGACAGTACAACAGTAGTACTACCTGCACTGACACTGCTGTTTCTGCCACCTTCAAAATGGCCTGGGATTGCCCTCAGAGGCGCTGCACAAAAACAGGATGAAAAAAAACTGGTTTGAAAGGATGAATGGAACAAGACTTCAAGATTTCCAGAAGCTGGTAGACAGCTTGTCAGCACTAATGCTCTAATAGTGCTCTTTTAAATTATGGAAAATACTAGCTGATTTCAGAATTGTGACACAATGCTGCGTGAATACGCAGTGTGTGGAAAGTGAACTGAAAACAGAACTACCTAGTGTCCATTGCTAGGTAATGTTGAGCTCCATCTGAGGTCACTGGGTGCCTTCTTCAGCTGCTTAAATGCACTCCAGAGGAAAAGGGAGACCATGTACTCAGCTAGGACCAAGTGCATTGTAAATTAAGTCCCAGGATTTATACCTCCTTCCCCCTGGTGGTCAAAGCGTCTCTGGTGCTTCAGAAGTGAAAACTTCACTGAGACTAAAGTGATTCCGTAAATGGAGGCAGAATTCCTTACTGGTCCCTGCAAGAGTATATTTTATACTCAGAGTCATGAAATCTAATTAACCTTATGCTGTTATCTACGCTTGCACATCTACAGAATTTACTGATGGCTATAAAATTATCTCGCCACAGTATTTGACTCACTGACCTCCTGCGGCAGTGAATTCCACCGGTTTCATATATAATGTTGCCAATGGCAGTAAAATTCAGTTTCATTCTCTTGCATTACCCAGTGTGAAAAATACCACACTGCTAAAAAGCAACCTTTTTTTGGACTTGTTACGAAAGAGAGAGAAAAATAAGCACTAGAAAGCGTGAGACAGATGAATTAAATGGAAATGTTCTTATGCCTTAGCAACTAGGGCACAATCCAAACTTGTTGAATTTGTCAGTAAAAGGACACAGAGTGGCTTCAATAGACTTTGGAATAACTAATTATTCAGGAAGGAATCCAGATTCATTTATGCTTAATTTATGCTGATCCAATTTGAAGAAGAGAGCTGGGGATGGCCCATATTTAATAGCCTCAGATTAAGCTCTTCAACAGGAATGTTTAGAGTTTTCTTAGGCCTGAAGGGAAATTACCACTAGCTTATCTGATTCATTGAGTCATAAAGTTGGATGAGCTGAGCGCTTCCCTCCAGGGAAGGCCAGGGTCCTTCAGATCCTACGTACGTGGAGCTGCTTCGCATGCGGAAGATCAGATTCTGTTCCTGGCAATTTTAAGAAGATTTGTCCAGTCTTTGAGTTGCTCGACTCTCTTGTTGGGAGCCTCTGCACCTGATTTCAATGCTTGAAAACTCTCCTGCTGGAACCAGGCTCATAATCTTTTGCCACTGTGACACCTACATTAGAAGCTATTTAGCAAGATCAGGAGACACAGCACTGATACTTGTCATTAAGATTGCCCAGATGTACTTTAGCTGATTCGAATTTAGCCAGAAATATAGTTTCCTGAGATGAATTTTTCTGTGGTGGGTGTTTTCAGGATGAATATTTGTGGAGTTTTACTGTAGCAGTTTGAGAAATTGTCTGTTTTGGGAGAGCAACTTCAGTGGTATAATAAATGTCATATACCCTTTCTTTGCAAAGGATTGCTATTTTAATGGAAAAAAATGACTGAGAGAATCAAAAATATTAACATGTTGCAATGTAATGGTAAATAGTTACATCTGGGGATTCAACTAACAAGATCTGACAGCCTACTTAATACCACTACTGCCAAGATCTTCTAAAGGATATTTTTTATTGTTTGGAGAGAGGAGAAGAAAGGGGAAAGAGTAAAAAAAATGACATAGAAAGTGTTGAGGAAGGACTTTTAACAACATCCCATCTTTTCCCTTAGGCTAGAGGATATCTTGAGTATTTATTTACTTTTAAAGGAAACCACCCTGTTTGACAAGCTGTTGTGTTACACTGAAGGCAGTGCTAACTGTCTTTTTGAGCAAGAGAGATAAAATTAGTTGAGATGGGCCTGGAACTGCTGTTGTGGAATCCTTTTTGCTTGAAAACAAATAACAAATACACAGAAGGAGAGGGAAAAGAAAAACAGAAATGGCAATTGCAGCTTCTGTTTCTTAGGCTTTTAACTGCCACCTCGCTGATGCAGAAAGACTGTCTTACCAGCCACACCACAGTCTGACCAAATTGTACCACTTTCAAGTCAAGAAATGGCTTTCTGCTTGTTTTGTTGTTTTGGGTATTTTATTGGCATGTTTGCATCAGCGTTGCAGTGCTTCAGTCTTCGCAACACAGTCAGTCTCCTATTCAGTAGATGGCAGAGAGCAAAGGAAAAGAAGTGTCTGGAAACTTGAGAAAAGAAGTAACAACAAGAACTCACTTCTCATCACACTTTCTAATTAGTCTGCGAGACTTAGCTAGAGCTTATGTGAACGCAACAATGACATCTGGGTTGTTTCTTCGGCTCTGCCCGGACAGGCTCTATCTTTCAGCATCTGGATAATCAAGGAAACAGCTAGCAGGTCAGCCAAAGGGATCAAACTTACTTTGTCCCAACCATCCATTGTCCTAGCATCTGTGTCAAATTAGAGACCCCAACAAGCAGTGATGGATGGAAAAGCCATAAAGAAATAAATAATGCTGTCCTGAAAGCAGGTTTTGAATAATATACAGTAAATGAGTGAGGGGCCGCATGCTGAGAAACCAGCATAAATACTGAATACCTAAACAGCTATTAATGAGCATTGCCCATCTGGTATACTGACTGAGGCAGGGGTCCTGTGAAAAATAATAACATGTGGCCATGTAATTTAAAAACCGTACCATAATATATATGCACAGCGAGCTCATATTAAAATTGCCTAGGCAACCTTTGTTCTTACATATCTTTAATTTTGGAGAGCATGGCTCTGCAAAATTTTTAATAATATTTTTCTGTAGGACTTTGGAAGCTCTCTCTATACACCAATTTCATCTTCAGTGCAATATTGGCCTGCATAATGACCAAAGTGCTGATTTGGAAATGGAGGTGAGAGCTTATTCAAGGTTCTGTAGTAGCAACATTTTAACAGTTTTCTTACTGACTCATTTCTCACTTTCAGTGACATCAAATACAAGGAGGAAGCATTAGAAACGTGGAAAATAGGTGAAACAATTGCAGGTGAACATAAAAGAATAGCACAAAAAAGCAGGGGCAAAAGATGAAACTATAAGGCACAAAATGAGGTTCAGTGGGAGGATACCTAAGTGATTATAAGAAAATCATTGACGTAATGATGCAATAAATGCATTTTTCAAAGCTTTTCTTGACATTCTTTCTGTGCCTTGCTAATCAGGCCTGATTCAGAACCTTGGTCTTTCTGATTCTGTCCCAGGAAAAAAAACAGGCACCTTCTAATGAGGAGGGAAAATATTGAAAGGTGATGCCTAGAAAGCTGTTTTTCACCCCTTTTGCTCTTCTTCCCTAAATAGGCCAGTTCTGGATCAGCAGCTAATAAAGTCAGCACAATGGGAAGCACAGGAAATAATTCAGGCTAGAATAGGAAAAGTGTTGGAAAGAGATGACTTAAATGAACTGGATTTTCAGAACAAACTGACCAAATAAAATTAATCTTAGAATGTTTTAAAAACTGCCAAAGCAATCACAATGTAATCAGCAATGTGGGAGATGAGGCAAGGTTCAAGAAGCCCGGGGAACTATGCCTATGCTTGGAAAGAGCAGAAGGGTGGAGTTAGGTGTTACTCAGCCAAATCACAGCAAAGTACTAAAATAAATAATCAACCTATTTGCAAACAATGTAATCACTGGCAGAATAAAATAAAAGTTTAAAGATGTGCACATCACACCACATTGTGAAAGATTTCCATGAGCGTGACTGCTTTATACAAAAACTTGCCTTAAGAGATGCCCTCTTTTTACAAATTCCTCTTATTTTGCTTGCAGACTGCAACCCCTCTGCCCCATCGATGGTCGATTTGGACCCCGCAGCCAGGACGAAATGCAGCTGCGAGCTCTGCAGTTCAAGCGAGGGTTGCTCCACGAGTTCCGAAAGGGCAATGCCACCAAGGAACAAATACGACTGCATAATCTGGTTCAGCAGCTCCCCAAGGCCATTATCATTGGGGTGCGGAAAGGAGGCACCCGAGCACTGCTGGAGATGCTGAACCTTCACCCTGCAGTGGTCAAAGCTTCTCAAGAGATTCACTTCTTTGACAATGACGAGAACTATGCCAAGGGGATTGAGTGGTACCGGAAAAAAATGCCTTTTTCTTACCCTCATCAAATAACAATTGAGAAGAGTCCCGCGTATTTTATCACGGAGGAAGTACCTGAAAGGATTTACAAAATGAACTCATCTATCAAATTATTGATCATTGTCAGGGAACCTACCACAAGAGCTATTTCTGATTACACTCAGGTGCTGGAAGGTAAGGAAAGAAAGAACAAAACTTACTACAAATTTGAGAAGCTGGCTATTGATCCTAATACCTGTGAAGTGAACACTAAATATAAGGCTGTGAGAACCAGCATCTACACAAAACATCTAGAGAGATGGTTAAAATACTTCCCAGTCGAACAGTTTCATATCGTGGATGGAGACCGGCTCATCACAGAACCACTGCCAGAACTCCAGCTGGTTGAGAAGTTCCTAAATCTTCCTCCGAGGATAAGTCAGTACAATTTATACTTCAATGCCACCAGAGGGTTTTACTGCTTGCGGTTTAACATTGTCTTTAACAAGTGCCTGGCGGGTAGCAAGGGACGCATCCATCCAGAGGTGGATACCTCTGTCATTACCAAATTGCGCAAGTTCTTTCATCCTTTTAATCAAAAATTTTACCAGATCACTGGGAGGACATTTAACTGGCCCTAAATTAAACTTCATACAACACTTTCTGTTGCACCTGAGACATGCAATAAATGTCTCTGCTAAAATATGCACTTTTCATAGACACGGCTATCAAAGTAACTTTTTTCATGCATACGTGTACATATGCAGTGTGTGACCAAATATATGGTGGGATCAATTTTTTCTACGGAGTAGTAACTAACATGAATTTACTGTCAGCATAGTTGCATCTTTTAAGATATAATAATAAAGGGAAAGGAAGTATTTAGGGACATAAAGTCAGACACAGTTAAAAGGGTCAGTGTTCCTCTCGCTTAGTGAAGTGTTTATGTGACATTCTTATTGATCTAAGCAGAATGTCAGTTTATGCCATAAGAATTCATGTCAAAAGTCTGTGAAGCTGTGAGAAAGCATAATCTTCAGGCTATATTTGGTATGTATATTGCTAAAGGAATACTGACACTTTAAACACAGCGCTGAATTTTTACAATGAGAGTGGATAGTACTATTTTCTTATTATTTGAAATGAATATCTTAACTCATACAAACTACATTGTTTCAGAGTTCCTGTGGTGAGTTTGCACTATTGTTTTATTGTATGGACCATAGTGTCACTTGTAGCATGTCAATCATGTGTCAAAAAAAGGTCAAATAATTTTTTCTTCTATGCTTGTGTGTCAACAAAGTTAAACATCATGTACATAGTGTATAATGTTTGTAAATACTGGTTTCACACTAAGTAATTCTATTTTGTAAACTGAATATGGCTATTTAATTTATTGTGAAAATTAAATTTATTGTGGTATTTAAAAATGGAATGGATTAAAATTACCTATATGTGCAACGACTTTTCACCTTTGCTTGATGTACATCAGTGTGGTCCCTTAGCCCAAACAAATCATGTGCAAATGTGTGAGAGTGAGCTGCATGTGTAAACCTGGTTTCTAGACAGTTGAGAAAACTGATACATGTGGTGAATCTCAGTTTATTAAAAAACTCATCCATCTGGGAATCTGGTGCAATACACACCTCAACATTATTGCTGTTCTATTGCAGCACTTTGCTATAATTAATTCAGTTGCAGTAGCCCATGAGGCTAAAGAATGACTGTAAAAGATTACCGTAACCAGGTACATCAGAAAAGCAGAGCCACTATTAAAACCAAAATAACAAACAGACAAACAAGATTGGAAGAATAGTTGTAGAGATTTCATCACCAAAAGCTGGTGTTGTTTTAGAAGTCAAGGAAAACAGTTGTGATACCTCTGCTTTTATCTGGGAACATACGCACTTGCTCCAAATAACCAACCACAGTGCTGTTATTCCTGGTATAAACATATGTTTCCATTCAGTAAGTGAAAGAAATTAGTTCAGGAAATCAGTATTTTCATGCTTTATACATTTGGATGCCCCTTAAAGTTTCATAAGAAAAAGCATAAAAGCCATTGAAAAAATGTCTTTCAGCATACGAAAAAAGAAAGAAAGAAAAAAGCCTAACTACTTTAAAACCAACATCTAAAGATTTATGGGAACACAGATTTTGGAAGGTATCCAGAATATCTGAATATTCTGAGCTACGGTAGCAGAGTAGCTGGTAGTTCACATTATACTAAGATCAAGTTTTCCCTGTGGGCTGTTTATCTTGCTCAGTGATTTGGAAGCATCAGTTTTCTAAATAAGTGATTTTTAAATCTCTTGTGAGAGATTGCTACTTGTCTTGCTGTATCTTTAATCATATGTGCTAGCACTGTGAGCAATGTGCCCTTTCTTTGTGCTGCTTCAGAGCCTTGCCAACACAACACGGTAGGGCATATGAGAAATCTTCTGCAGTAGCTACGATACTACTCACTGCTTTCCTGTATGAGAGCCATTTATCCTGCCCACGCCCAGACATAAAGGCTGAGACATTTAACTCACCTAATAGTGTTCAAAGAGGAGATTTTAACATTTGCATGATCTTCAGGTGAGCAGATTCCAGACGTCTTTGTATAGTCCTGGCTACAAACTACGACTGAAGGATGAGATATATTTACAATGAAAGGGACAAATTAGGCCAAAGTTACCTCTAAGCATGAAATAGGCATTTGAAATTAAAATCTCACTGCATTGATCAGAAAAATCTCAGAGACTGTGATCTAACAGGCATGCCTACGTACTCCTCTTAAAGTCAGCTGGCTTAACTCCAGCTGATCATTTGCAATTTTGGAGACACACGGATAAATTTAGGTGATGTCTTAGACAAATCTGGTTCAAAAAAGCACAGAGGAATAGCCAGGAATAGCAGGGGAGAAAAGAGGGTTCAGAGGCATTGCAATGTATTAAGAAGCCTAAGAGAGCAGGAGACTGATATACCAAGCCTCCAGTGCAATGTCCTCAGGATTTTTTGACGTTACCTAGTGAAGAGAAAATTTCAAAATTGGTTCTTAATACATAGATCCAACACACCACCCAAAGCACGCTCCTAGGTTAACGGGTATTTTGCTGCAGTATTCATAACTGGTTCGAGAATTTCTGACCTAATGGTATTTACCTCTTCAGGAGCAATTTGTGAATAATTCATTCAGCCTCTGCTTTGCTTCCCAAATCCTGAGTGAATCATTTCTATTCAAATTGATCATGAGTGTTCAGACTGGGAAGAGCGCTCATAGCTTGAGTTTATGATTGCAGAGAGATGCACAGCTGTATAAAGTTGCAGCTGCTAACTTATGGCATTCAAGTTCGCTAAAGACATTGCGTCTTTTATATTTTCTGTACCGTAAAATTGTAGGCTTCACAGCTCTGATAAATGTTTAGATTAAAACTGCTAATATTTCTCTGCATTTTTATCAGATTGTCCCAGCTGCTATTTAAACTACATAGAACAACAATTTGCAGCATAAAAGAATATCAGAGATGAATTTGAAATTGTATTTTCAGAAATCAGTATATAGATAGATAAAGGACTGACATTTGGAGATCAGTGATTCATTTACCATTAACACACTATACTGCCTTTTTTTAATGAAAGAAGAATAAGCATGATGAAAAAGTATTTGCCCTGTTTTAATGGATGATTTTTTTTTTTTTGCCATGATGTCTAAGAATCCAAGAGAGACAACAGTTTTAGCCACATATTTCAATATACCAATCTAAGATTTTTTAAGAGGCAATGGGCACAAATGGAAACACAGGAGGCATCAACTGAACATCAGGAAAAACTTTTATACTGTGAGGCTGACTAAGAACTGGCACAGGCTACCAAGAGAGGTTGCAGGGTCTCCATCATTGGAGATATTAAAAAGTCTTCTGGACACAGACCTGGGCAACTGGCTCTAGGTGTCCCTGCTTGATGAGAGGGTTGGAGCCCCCTTCCAACCTCAACCATTCTGTAAAGACCCTCTACCATTAACATTCTTCTTAAGTATTTCCCATCAGTTCATTGTTACACAGACCTCAGAGAAGGTCCAAGCCCAGTGCTGCAAGTCAGTCTAATCACTGTTCAAACCCAGGTGGAAGCATTACCGTGCACGTTTACTCCCTGGCTAGCTGACCTAACTCATACTGGAAGCCTGTGCAACTTATTGGAACCCTCCGACTGGAGAAGGAGAAATCTTTCTTTTTCACATCCAGAATGACCTCAGCCATGTTGGTGAGTGATAGACGATATAATAATACAAGGTCCGTAGCAGGTAAACTTCCAGAAAAGAGAATTTAGTGAAGCTCTTTTCAAGAAGCTCGCAGCGAGCAATGTCTCTTGCATGGCGTTCTCTACAGCAAGACACTGAGGTATATCAATAAACTTGGGAGAATACAGCCATTAAAACTTGTTTCATAGATGCATATTATTTACATTCTCTGCAGTTCCAAATTATATTAGCAGCTACTTATACTAGACACATGCCTTAGGGATATATCCAGAACATGTGGGCTGCTGAGTGAATACAAAAGATTCATGTCTGAATATACGTGGTAAAGATTTAACTTACTTTGCTTCTCTGTTTTGATTTGAGTTATATGTAAGTCTAAAGTGTAGATCCTAATTTGAAGAAAATAAAAGCAGAAGTTTAATCAATCCACAAACTCATTATAATAAAGTTTTGGAGAAACTTCCTTTCCCTGTGCTCCATATGTGCTCATTGATACTAATAAGACTTGTTGAAATCATGATTTAGCAAACTAGACCTGTTTTACTCTAAACGATTGTTAGCAACAGTGAGAGAACAAAGCTCCTATAAAATTACTGGGAGTTGGTTTGTGTGAAGCTTTCGTATGATGCTATTGTAACAGGTGAGATATTACTACTTAAATGCTCGTACACCTATCTAAGGGGGTAAGCTTAGAAATTTCATAAGTTTTAGGCTTTTCTGAATGCCACAATTCTGTTCCCAGGCAGTTTCTCTTTGATGGAATAAACTTATTGTTAAACTGGGGCACCTAAATCCCATGCTGAAGTCACTGCATCCGTTATTTTGCACGAGACATGATTTCACACATGCAACTAATTTATCTCCCATGAGGTAGGGTTGAGTGCTCTAACAAAAGGCGTGTGCTTGTAGTTTAACTGATATATCTCACTGAAGTTTCATCAGTGCTAGAGACTGTTCCAGCAATAACATATCACTGAAATGAATTATCTGCATCTTTGGAGAAGGCTGAAGATAGACCCATCGCTGGAAGGGATTTTTAATACCCACTTCAAAAAATTCAAGGCCCAGCTTCTTCTAAGGCAGCCAATGTTGGAGCAAAGATCATGCAGAAGCATCGTTTGTTAAGGATAATCTAACAAATCACTGCTGCTTGTTTTGGTACAATGACTGAGAGGCCTGCGGTAACCAGGAAGTTCACAAATGACCCTTCTTGATGAAGAAGATGTCAGGAGCTGAAGGTATCTCTGCTTTCATTTAAAATGGGATAAAACGCTATTTCTCTTCTGTGTACAAAAAGAAATTAGGTTTGTAGAAGGACTCTAAAACCCCATGGCAGTTTAAGTCAACCCACCTGATGCCAACCTCCCTGCCCACATAATAGGCTCTTTCCCTCTCTTTTACACTGACTTTTATGCTCCTTCTACATGAAGCAGCTTCAGTTCACTGTGCAAGCAGAAGACTAACCTGACCTAAAAAGGTGAGTAACACCACTAAAACTGTACTGAGTCAGAGCAAAAGTATTTTCAAACCAGGATCTGTCACTGTAAGTGGTCAATAGCTTATGCCTCAGGAAGGACATAAAGTCAAGGAAATCATGAAGACATTTCCAGGCTCCAGTGGTTTGCAGTCATTGGATGACTAGAGTGGGACAGTGCAGTCTTCAGACGTAGCAGCATTGAGTGCCTTCCTCTTCTGTGTACTTATCCAGAGACTCCTTGAACCCACTGACAAAGTATTCCAGAGCTGCACTCTAAACACTTCTATGTTATCCATTTGCAAGAATAGATATATAAAATAAATCAGAGAAGTCTGTGTAGTACCTTTAAATCTGACAATGAATATGCTAGTATGGTAATACAAGCTTTATTTTCCTTCCCAACTCACTTTGAAAATGCTATGGCTTAGTTTATTCATTTCTGGAAGAAAAAAAATACTTGCCACGCTACTTTAAACTTATTGGATGGAGATCCCTGAGCAGACTTGGTCCTGATATTTGTAAAAGAAACAGACTAAATTATCGTAAATTTTATTTTCTAAAGAGTTTGTTTGCAGAGAAAAGGACTTTAGGTAAATGCTCTAAAGACATTTTAAATAATAATCTCAAACTCTTTTTGTTATTGCACCTGCCAACCTCAAGAAGACCGACTGGCTACTGGGTCACAGTCCTGTCAGTCTCCTACTTCAGTGTCCCAGTTTAGAGTCTATCTTATAAGATTTACTTCGCAAAGGAGAAAAAAAAGATTATTTAAAAAGGTTGGCAACATAGATCTAGTGATTCTCAGACTGACATATAAGGACTTAATTTTGCTACTCAAGGCTCATGCATGTTACTGAAATAGTGATGGGCCAAAGCTAATCGTCCTTACTACATAGGAATTGATTTTTCTTTTGTTTACAAGTTTCTTTGAGGAGATCTCTATGTGTGATATTCCATAGCACATTTCTACCAGCCGATCAGCTCTGGCTAATCTGTTCTTTAAAGCCCGATTTACTTCCTGACAACTTTGAGACAGACATAATAAACCCATCTTCAGAACTACCAGCTATCACTAATTGCATTTATGTTTATAGAGATTTTCAGGATTTTCAATGCTTTCTGCAATAGTGCACTGATGAAAGATTCAAGCCCTTAGAGAACATCCATGTGTTACCAATCTAGATTCCAACCTTTTTCCCAGGGCTTCAATTGACAAGTGCAAGGAAAGCACAGAAAAGACTAGAATGCCATCTTCCATCTGCTGCACCATGCTTAGCATATGGTGAATAAGATTACCTGCTGTTTTGAGACCCCTATTAAAACTGACAGTAGCATGACTGTAGGAGCTGGCGTTGACGAAGCTACCTGGCTCTCTTCAGTTCATATCTAGCTTACTTTCAGTTGAGTTTGACTGCATTCAACTTTATATCAGTTACAAAGTGCTCTATCATGGTGCACAGTGATCCACAGCTCTCCCTGAAGTGTTTGTCTTGTGAGACAGAAGAAGAAACATGAGCAGAGGCTGTCACAGTCTTTGACCCTGTGACTGCAGAGAAAGACAGTGGCACACCCAGTTTTATTCTGCTGATGTCCTTGTATTTAGCTGATTTGTTCTTCTGAACAGCTTTCAAAATAATCTCCCAGCAGCAGTGGTCTCTACTTTAGCAAGCTGCTTCTGTGAAAATGTCCGTATCAGGATTCAGGCAAAACATGAAATGTCTCTATTTTTAACAGATTGCAGTCCTTTGATACAGTATGTGTACTGTACACATAATACACAGCAAATCATAGGACATGACAAGAAAACAATGCCACTTCAAACCATCTAATGTTATGCCTCAGGCTGATTAAATAAACAAAAAGAAACATGACAGACTCGTGCACATCTTACTCCTAGCCTTAATTGCAAACAACTGTTTTGTAAGGTATGAGGCCTTTGCCATCCCATTCCTTGGCTGATTTTCTACTGATGAAAGACTTTCCACTTCGTTGAACTGTGAAGGCACCGTTTCTATTCCAAACCCATTGAGACAGAAGAATTAATTTACAATTCCCTACTATACGAAAAAAGCGATAGGCATTTCATAAGAGGTGGGACTAGCAGCAGCACTATTACTAACTTCATCTTCCGAAAATTGCTCCAGCTGTTACAAGCTCCTCAGTGTAGCTCTACTAGTAATACACAAAAAAGCCTTTTCACTTTGGATGGCTGTGGTGTATCACAGTGCCTTGCAAAGAAGCAGCCTGCAAGTATAGGGTTGGTGAAGCGAAACCATCATTTGTCTTAAAAAAGGAAAAGCGCCACATTTGCTATGCATTGAAAAGGCCAGCCTGCATCAGGAAGATAAAGGAAATAATAGCCTTTTTTCTTTTTTTTTTTCCTTTTTAAAGTGAACGGTAAGGCCAGTCTCCAGGAGCTAGCCACATGTAATTATCATTGCCATCAGTAGTAATTAGCAATGCATATCTTATACAATGGGCAGTTACTGTTACACCTTCAGGCTCATTTAAATCAATTTGTACTGAAGGCCCACAGGATTAGCTGGAACAGAAACTTGCAGCAGTGCTGATTAGGGAAAAACTCTGACTAGGTTTCCATTCCAGAGTCTAAAATTGCCACCTGCATGCACGTGGTCTGCCCTGACACAGTGGCCTGCTATTCTATCCACTGATAACAGAAGGAGAACAAGTTCAGCAACTCATACAAGTTCTTTTATATTTAAGATCCAGTAAAATTTCCTTTTGCAAAGCTACACAGGCTTTATTTTAAAATGTTGCAAATTGACGTTGAGTGTTTCACAGCTGTCATGTTCTCTTCCACTTTTGACACTTAGATATTAAAAGAAATCCAGGATATAGCTACTCAGACATCTTATCAAGCCTTGGAGCTACCTAAACACTCCAGATTTCTATTTTTACTCAATTTTAATGGATTAGAACAGCAATGACACAAAGTACTAAGTTATTTGATAAATAAAAGCAGTAGCAATGCATTTTTGTAATGGATAAAAGAGGAGAAATGGTCACAGGAGAAGGCTACAACTGTAGGGACCTTCTCTTCCTGGGTGTTCCTAAGTGCTAGCATACAAGACTCTCCTTGCCAGCTTTCTTCTTCAACCCAAAAAGTGCACTGAGCCACATCCAAAAGCAGTTTCTACTTGCATCATGGTTGGGATATTCTTTGAATATATGAGACAAGCATTCAAATTACCCCAGGCTGAGGAAACCCTGTAAGGTAAGGTAGCCATTTTGGGGGGGCAAACACAAAACAGAACTGCTGTTGAAGCAAGGTTGCATGCTATGAATGTTTGCTAGGCTTGCTCAGCACCAGGTGATCTTGTACAACCTCCTCAGGAAGCCTAATGGACGGACACCATGAAGTTTTGGGAAGGTAAGAGACTATACTGATATTTCTGGCATGGATTGCATTGGTTGCTGCACCATTAGAAGGCACTGTCCTTACTCATGATAAGGGTAACCTAGAACCTACTTCTGTGTTACAAATTCTGCAAGGTGGTTACAAAATTTAGACATTACAAAAATGATCTCCAGTGCCCTCAAATGTCTTGGAGTGACACGCTTGAACTAGAAAATCTCATGTATGAAACCAGGCTCTAGGTCTGCAAGTTAGAAGCCATCTTAAAACCATCTAAGCTTACGAACACCATAGCAGCCTGCATAGTGAAACCAACACTAACACTCTTTCCAGAAGAGAGATGAGGCCAGGTACTCTGCAATAGCTTATCTCTGAATAGTGAATTACAGGGCTGACGTTGTAGGTGTTCTCATGGTATGGGGAAACCTAAGTACTCTGACTAGTTTGGTCAAAGAGTCAAGTGGTAGAACTGCTCTGTTAGCCACCAAACCCATTATGAAAATGGCATTGGAGTTCATTTGACTAACATGGGTGTCCTGGTTTCAGCTGGGATAGAGTTAGTTTCCTTTCTAGTGGTTGTTGTGTTTTCAGATTTGGTATGAAAGGAATGTCAATAATGCATATTGTTTTAGTTGTTGCTAGGTGATGTTTATACTAGACAAGGACATTTTTTTAGATTTCCATAGAAGCTGAGAAGGAGCACAAACAGAACAATGAAATGGCCAATGGAATATTCCGTACCATACACATCACGCTCACTATAAAAATGGGTGGGGGGGTGTGTGGAATCCATGATCACTGCTTGGGTCAGGGTGGGGAGCAAATTCACCGGGTGGTGAGTGACTTGTGTCTTGTATATTCTTTTACCATTATTATTGTTACCATGACTGTTATTTTCCTTTTGATTATTATTGTATTATTGTATATTGTTGTATATGTTAATAATAGGACATTATTATTGTTCTATTAAACTGTCCTTATCTTAACCCACGAAGGGTTTTTTCCCCTTTCCCCCCCTTTTCTCCCTCTTCTCCTTAGCATTCTTGGGGGGAAGGGGGAGTGAGCAAGCATGGTCCTAGTTGTTGGCTGGGGTTAAACCATGACAACTAGTGATCTCATTTCATTTCCTTTACAGCTCTTTATTAGTTACAATTCAGCAGGTCTGATGTCCTTTTAACTTGAACAGCTTTTTGTGTAATCAAGCTGAAGGTGTAGTAGCACTTTATATTCAATTAATTCCAGTTCTTCTGCTGCAGCTTTTGGGAAGTGCTTTATGAGAATCTAGAAGGAGCTCATTTTCTCCCACAAAAATAAAAGTCAAATCCAAGATAGAACTAGAGCCCACAGGAATGAAGTACCACTGTCTTTAATTTAAGAGACCCTGTCTGCCAGTTCACATCTCAGTGTTTAAAATAAAGGGAGAAGTCTGCATATGCTTTGAGCTACTCTAAAGCAGGTACAGACAAGCTGTGACTCCTGACCTGCATGAATTTTACTCAGGGACAGTTCATGCACAGCTTTCAGGCAGGGATTATGTTATTTGTCCAAGACAGGGGACTCTGTTAGGCTGCAGATGCAAGAGAGTCTGTAAAAGTTGTGAATGAGAAGTTTTATATGCTGAGCTAGCTCACTTGAATTGTCCAAATGGATCCTTACTATAACCTTGCAGCTTGCATCTTGGAAGGATAAACAGCTTCTGTATCTCAGAATAAAAGCCACACAAAAAACTTGGAGAAAATAAAACTGATAGACAAAAGGCACTAGTTTCTTTGGAAAAGACAGAATACATAGAAGCAAGCACAGATGTAATTTGACAAGAAATAGGAATGAAAATCTGTGGCTGTAAGTATGAAAAAAAATTATATTGAACACAAGAAAAGAGTATAAAACATCAGTTGCTATATGTGAGGGCACAATAGAAGAGATAGAAACAAGCAAAATCGTTTAATGTCAGTCAAAGTATTTAAGATGAATCGATAAGTCTTTTAACAGGTATATTTGAGAAAGGAAATAATAGCGAAAATGACTTGATAAATAAACAGGACATATATTCCCTGATGAATGGAAAAGAAAGATTTGAAAATTAAATTTAAAACAAAAAATAAGAACTAAAATAAACTGAAGACACACATTGTAGCTTGCATTTTCTGATAGCTTTTTGTCCAGATATATATCTTTGCCACGTAGGTCATGCACCCCTACATAATCCTGAGTATCTGTGCAGGTTTGTGCTATTTGATGAGGTTGGTGGAATTCTGCACCCTTGTGTTTGTGTGAACAAGGGCAGAGGCCCTGTTTTCCCAGTTAAGAATACAAGAATCTTCAACAGTCACATTCCTTCTTATTGTAAATAAGAATTACCTACCTGAAGTGGACACATTCAGTTTAATACCAGATATTTTTTCTATTTTCCCTTCTATAAGCCAAACTTTCAAGGGATCCACTTGCTCATCTGGGTGCCACAGTTCCTGCCCTCAGCCCACCTCCAGCAGAGCATGTTCCAAAAAGCATCTTCCACTAACTGGATACTTAGGTTCGAAACTCCTCAGCTTGTGGAATATGAAGTCTTGGTCTCCACCTGCAGCACTCACCATCAGGGTTTCACAGAAAAGGTAAGTGTGGCAGTGCTGAACACAGGTCTCTCTCTTTGGCACAACACCTGCTTCTTGCTTCTCTGTTCTTAAAATGCCTGCCAAATTGGGTTCACAGTTAGGTTACTTTAAGCTGCTACAAAGGCAGGTAGTCCTAATTCTGAAGAACTAATGTAGCTGTAATATTAGTAATAACAACAATAGTAATAATAATGAGAGTGTGAGAGCTGGATTGTCCAACAGAGCTGCTAGAGAGAGCACTCAGCTCATTGCTCAGAAGAAGAGATGTTAGTTTTCTATTCAAAGGCCAGAGACATAACTAAGATGAAAATGCATAAGCAACAGGACAAGCTATGGAGCAAGAAAACATAACTCACAAAGTTAAAAAATAAAAAAAAAAATAATTAAGATTTCAAACTGTGATTTTATCCTTAAACTCCACTGCAGAAATACATTGTAATGCTTTAGGACAGAGAGAAACATGTTTGACCCATTACCTGCCCAAGAGCTTCAGATTATTCCTTATCCTGCAAACTTGAATGCTTTGAAAGTTAGAATTTCAGTTAACAATATAAATCCTAAGAATAATAGCTGCAGTATCTGCTTCAAGCCATCAAATCTACCCAGAGAAAAGGATAAAGGTCTCCTTAAAAATCTGTCTGAAAATTATATGAAGGCAAAGTAGCATCACAGCTGATGGTTTTGTCCAAGGGCATTTCTGCTGGAAAGCTCATAAAATTGAATAGTGGTGCATCTTTTTAATATGATTTTAATATTAATTCAGTGGTGCATCTTTTTAATATGGTATTTTACATGCAGTATTATTTAATAATTAATGACATTTTTAAACACAGGAAGTTCAACGGCTCCTTGATATTTTATATTTTACCAACATGGATAAGTATAGAAGTCTTTCCCCAGCTATTTCCAGATAACATAAAAATTGGTGAGAGAATAAATAATCAGAAAGTCAGCTACTGTTACTAAATGATTACATTTTATTGCCATTTTGACCAAAAATATATCATTGGTTTATTGAACCTGACAAAAAAAGATCAAGATCAGCTTCTATACAGAATTGCTCCATCAGTGTCAAGATCATTTACATTATGTCTCCTTTAGTATTACATCCCTCCTTCTAATTTTGTTATCTGATAGTGCACAAGTCCCTTTTGTGTCATCTGCAGGATGAGTTATCAGGATGCAAGGTGGTTTTCACAGCTGTCTGGGGCTTGCTATATTTCTGGTTTTTGCAAATGTCTTCAGCATACAAGATATCTCCGTTGTACACAGCAGTTATGCTGACAAGGCTAGGAATTCCAAACATCTGGCAGCCGAACTGGCTTAGGAACAACAGTTCCACTTGACATGCTGGATATGCAGATGCACCAATCCAATGGGCAGGGCTCTTAAAGCATGGCTGGGTCAAAATTGCTTGCACTGGGTTTGAATTTCTAGGCCAAAAAAAAAAAAAAGGGCACACACTCTAGGAGAATAGCAAGTTCATCTTATTCATGAAGAAGCCTCAGAATTTATTCAGTGTCCATGAAAGCGGTTGTTTGACAGCCCCATTGACTGAAAGCTGCTGTGAATAGCACCAAATATCCAAGAGCAGCGTGAATTTTTCTATAGTTACCAATAGGCGCAGGACCAAGCAGGACAAGAGGAGACAGACTGATCTAGTCTTCCTACCCATTTCAGTCCTTTGCTTTTCAGCTGATTCATGTAACAGGGTCTTCTGTTCATAGAGAATAAAACTTTAGATTCTCAAACATTTTATTTCAGTAAAAGGAGCCCAGGAATAAGGATGTAAGCTGTCATAGCCCAGGTTTCTAAAAGCATTAGTAGCTGCTAACCAATGAAAATGTGAGTGGTAGTTTTTAAAAAAAGATCACTGAATATAGTTCAATATAGCCCCCTGAAGACTGAAAATAGACCAGTTTAATGTCATAATTAAGACAAAATCCTACGGGTATTCCAGAGATTGCAGAACAGTTAGACTAACTTCCTTTTTAGTAAAGCATTAGGTACCATTTTTTAGATACCAGATGGGAACACTTTAAAAAAAGGAAAAATTCTTGATTTAAGGATATGTAGCCTTCCTGAAGAGAAGCATAATCATGTTTCACTTAGAAAGGTAATAAGAGGCAGTTGACTCCCATTAATCTCTAATAGACTAAAAGGATACAGATAGCATAATTAAAATTTCAAAGGGTACATAAGAAGTTTCACAGTGGTTGTGAAGGGCTATGGGTTGTGAGAAAAATGAATGAAATTTGGCTGGAATTAATGTAGTATATGTTTTCGCCAACAATGATACTTCTATGGACATCTGTGTGGGTTTGCATATTTAAAGTTAGAAAATGAACTGTTCCACAAGATTAGTATTACTGCCAGTTTCTAAATCGCAAATGAAAACATAGGAGGACTATTTTTATAGGTGGCTTTCCCACTTTCAAGAATGTATTTTATAACTTAGAGCAAACATCAACAAAATTCCCAAAAGAACCAGCAAGTCAGCAGCTGAAGAAGCAGCTGAAAAACAAGATATTTATGAAAGTACAGAGAAATATGGAATTATGTTTCTAACCTTAGGCATTCAAGCTAGAAATTATTGGCTTTTAAGAAATATATATGATCTGATGAAAAAGAAGGCTCATCTTACTATAAAGACTCCACCTGAAAATGCAGGCAGTCTGGGTTGAATTTCTGGCTCTGCCTTGCTCTCCCTGTATGACCTTTGGCAGGTCACTTGTGTCTCAGTTTCTTCTCAACAAAGTGGGGATCGTGTTTCTATGCTGGGTAGACATTATACCAGGTAAATTCATTAACGTCTCAGCCTGACGATGCACAGCAATAGGGGGCAAATAATTAAGACATGTATCAGTGGCAACAAAAATATCTGTGTTATTGTGACAGAGAAACAATTTCACAAATACATTTTATGACTTTTTTCTCCCTTGACATTTACAGTTGCTGGACTTCAAGCTTCAGTAGCTTAGCTTTAGTCTGGTAAGGTAGCAGATGACACATGAGAGAAGGCAGCTGTTCAGCACCCTTGCCACATTAGGTAATCGTGCAAAACAACTTAGATATAAAATCTCTAAAAGTCAAACCATTACCTCTGTCAACATCCTGATCTACTCATGGAGGCAGTGAGAGTGTGTTGAGTGAACTTCCAGTGAAGTACATCTCCTCAGTTAAATTTGTGTGTGTGTGTCTACAAGTGTGTGTGCATCTGTTTCTGTGTGAATGTATAGATTTATAGATACAATAGATAAATTTTTTTTCCCTCAAGAAACTGGTGGATAAAGCAGTAACAGAAATGCCATATTTGTGTAAATGGATTGGAGCCAGATGGTGAAATATTATAAACTGAAAAGTTCATAAGGTCAAACAGACATATGGTTGAAAGGCCAAAATGTCACATTAGGTCAGAAAGTGTCACCACAAAAGGAAATACACAGGAGTATTTCTGTTACTTTGGAAAGGGATAGGAAAGAGATAATGATCCATCGCTGATACCTTCTGCTTTCTGTTCCTACAGGCCCCAAATTACAACTGATCCTAGTCAATAGCATTGATTTAGCTAGTGGGTATGACTGGGACAGCTCATACCTCAGAATGGAGATGATAACACTTTTATTTTTTAGCTGAGGATTTACTCTCCCGCTAACTTTGTAGTAGTCTCACCTTTCCTTCTCATCAGCTGGTTTTACCAATGGCAACTTTTCAGTCACTTGTCTGTCAAATGCATCTGGCTTCCCTGAGGTAGCGTACCATAAACTACTCCAGTGTCATGATCCCCTCTGCAGGTGATTCTACTTTAAGAACTGAGGAACGTATTCTTCGACTGTCAGTCACAGTGGTCAGTGCTTTAGAAGGATCGGATTTGAAGAGCATCAGGGTCAAGAGATACTTCATTGGTGCTTAAGCGTCTCTCTCACACCAGGCTCCTTTTCCATGTATAATTGCAAGTGCAACAGAGTTTCTTTCTATGTAACTCTACCACCACATGAGTAGCAGGGGAAAGTAAAGAATGAGAACACAAAGTTTTCATATCTGCAACCAAGAACCTGAAAATTCTTTCATATACCAAAGACTTTACGGCTCCTCCTAGGCAAAGATGACTTGGTCATTATTGTGCCATTTAAAGCATTGAACCAAAGCAATGAGCAAGGTGATATGACCAAACACAAATGAAGGTAAATCTGGAGAGCAGTATATAGTTATTAGCAAAAGAAAATGCAGAATGCAAAGTATTGCTCTGGTACAGCAATAACATTTTAGCAGTTGCAGCTGTGGGATATATCCTTCTATCTTCTTTCTTAATGGATATGAAGGAAAATGCCTAGAAAATATTCCGTGGACCAAACTGTGGGAAATATAAGAGTAAAGGTACAAATGTCTCAATAAAAGGATGCCAAAGTCAAATGTTGACAAAAACCAACAGTAGAACCGATCAAAATGTTTTTACTCAAAAAA
>VZSF01004745.1:75937-114252 GCA_013398295.1 Chionis minor | reverse complement strand
AAAAAAAAAAAAAAAAAAAGGCTTTGTAACAAATAGGTTGGCAATTAAAAAAAACAACAGAGTAAAAAAAGTGTTCTAGGTTAAACTCTAATTTAATACTTCTCTAGCTTGAGATAAAATAAATTATAAAATTATATAATGTATATAATTGTATATTATATAATAATATAATATGGCTTTGCAGACCCCGCTGCAAGTGGGTCTGGAAAGAAATAACTAACATACACTAAAAAGGAAGTTACACGTATATTCTGAAAAATGTATGATTTTTCAATTGAATGAATCCTGTCTGAATATGCTGACATCACCCACCTGAACCACAACAACACATCCAGAAGTATCAGGAAAAGCAAACTAAATGTTTCCACTCTATTCTATGTGCCATTATGTAACCAGCTGTTTCTGCTCATCTTTGAACATAATGCTGATAGCTAAATCTGAAGATTGGTAGCAGTCATAACACATAGAAAACCAGCTCAAATATTTTTAGAAGTCTTTTGCAGTATGACCAGTGCTTATTTTCATGAGGAAAGTACTAATCCACAAAAAGAACGCATCTTTATACTGAAAGTAAAAGCAAATAAATATTTACACTTTTTTAATATTTGCATATTTAAATCTGATTTGTAGAGTATGCCTAATGAAACATACATTTGCAGAGAAAAGGACCAAATTAGATTCGTTTGCTGCCTTTTGTTTCCATTTGATTTATGTTGGTTTGTAAGTGATGCTAGATTCCCAATTGCTAGGTTTACTGTTTATTGATCTTTACTATTATTGGGCTCTACATACACACAGGAATTCATGGTCCAGAGATTTTTACTAACTGTGCAGTGAGAACTGTACACAGGGACCTTTTTCATCAAAGTCAGTGAAATGCCAAGGAGGTAGGGCCAGATCCTAGGTACACCTAGCACTCTGGAACTGAATGTGCTCAAAGGTCTCACAGGTGGGGTTATCAAGGTGTAATTGTACGGAACCATGAAAATGAAGCTGAAATCTTGTCCATTCTGCATATGCGCCATAGGATAAAAGCTTACAGATTTCTGAAGGCTGGAGCCACCCCTACTAGTGCGAGCTCTTAGTCAGCATTAACATGTTATTCTATCTTCCCTTCTGCACCACAGACAGCCAGGACCCAACTAGGTCTGGCTTTGCATTGCAAGAACTGTAATGCTGTCATCACAGAATTATTTCATGTTTTTACTTACAGAGAGTTGTCAGGAAACTTTTCTGTTCTGTTCTAACTGTGGAAAGAAAAGGCCTAGGCCTGCAAAATGTATCCCTGATATAACTGTTTTCAAAGCATGGTTGTCAAGATCTTTCATTAAAGCTTAATACTTTCAATGGAGCTCATGTTACTTTTCCAATACCCTGCACAAAAGACATTCAGGATTTTGAGGCTGGAGAAGACTAGTTTGCCACTTTTTACAGCCCAGTAGTCAAATGAAAAGTCTCAGAAAGGTTCATGGGTGAGGAACACAAAAAGCTACTGATAATAGAGTCTTCAAGAGTTGGATCACGCACCTACTTAAGATGATAGTTATAGACCAACCTAGACAAGCAATCTGTCATTTCTGAGTTGTCAGTCAAGGAAAAAACTGATGCCAGGAAATACTGACAAATGTAGAGCACCAGGTTGAGCAAGATACATCGTTTACAGGCAACATCCTTTACTTGCGTGAGGTAAAGAGCAGATGTCAAAAAAAAGTCGTACAGGAAAAGATGAAAAACAATCAATACAGACTAAGTACCATTTAAATACAGTTTAAACAAATAATAAACCATTATACAGGTTTTATAAGACAGGTTTTATTAGACAGCCTGAGAGAGCTGGGGCTGTTCAGCCTGGAGAAGAGAAGGCTCCGGGGAGACCTGATAGCAGCCTTTCAGTATCTGAAGGGAGCCTACAGGAGAGCTGGAAAGGGACTCTTTGTCAGGAAATCTAGTGATAGGACAAGGGGTAATGGTTTTAAATTGGAAGAGGGGAGATTTAGATTAGATATTAGGAAGAAGTTCTTTACTGTGAGGGTGGTGAGGCACTGGAACAGGTTGCCCAGAGAAGTTGTGGATGCCCCATCCCTGGAAGTGTATAAGGCCAGGCTGGATGGGGCTTTGAGCAACCTGCTCTAGTGAGAGGTGTTGAAACTTGATGATCTTTAAGGTCCCTTCCAACTCTAACCATTCTATGATTCTATGATGATTCTGTGATTCTATTTTATTTTATTTATATTCTGTAAGTCTAAAGAATAAGACCAGTGAACTAGAATACCTCATTTAAACAAGGGTGTTGCCACAATAAGAGTTGTATCAGGAGTTCACTAGAAGGAAAATAGCCTGTTGAGCACTATAGCTACATTTCTATCTGTAATCTAATCAGGGTCAGGTCTTAGCCTAGAACACTGCCTCGCCATGGTCCATATTGCTAGCACTTCTCATGGCAAGGCAGTGATCTGTAGTGACAAGCACTCCCCAGGCATCTTATTTATTAGTATATATTTATAATATATAATACCCTGGGTATGAACCACATATAAAAGCTAGAATATGTGTAAGTTAAGATGTATGTCACATACACAAGGACACTCTCAGCCTTTTTTCTCAGGTCTAAGCCAAAAGGATTATCCCTTCACTTGTGTTAACCGTAACTTTGCCACTTTACATTCGCTAACAGATGAAGTAGAGAGGTCTTGGCCTTCTTCCACACTCCAGACATGGGAGTCTGTTGGTCATGCCCAAAGGGAACGCCAGAAGCCTCTTTGTAGTTAAGAGTAGTTCAACATAAAACAGATGGCAGAGCTAATGGAAGGAGCTGCTTTGGATTTGGGAAAACAAGAATCCCTTGGTGGAGCCATCCTGTGCTGAAAAACGGGGATAAGTACCAATAAGACTACTTTAATTCAATACCAGCCATGTTCGCAGATCTGTGTGAGCAACTTTATCCCAGCTCCTGAGCCTCAGCACTTTACTAAGACATGAACAAAGCCTAGAAACATATTGATATTTATTACTCAATGCAAAACATCAAACCCAGACAGCTACAGATCAGTCTGGGGCTATAAAGTCTGCACAAAGCTATGTTCAGGGTTTTAATTTCAGTTAATGTTGTCCCTTAGCTGCATGGGTACAACTGACAGCATTGACTATCACCAAGACTCACCTTTGGAAAGGAGATTGCTGGATTCAAAACTTGCAGGACCTTGGCAGCAATCATTGCCATCACTGCAGCAAGGAGCTGATGAGCTTTTCTCTTCCAGGCAGTGGCTTCTACTCCTGCTGAGCTCTGGCTGGCAGGAGGGAGCAAGCTGCAGGCTTGCCCAGAAGGGAAATTGTTGCTGTAGCAGAGGGCAGCTTGCTCCATGTCAAACTTCAAGAATTCAGTAGGCGCTGGAAACTGCTGCCCCAGCTATACATGGTGCCTATAAAAGACTGCCATTGAGCAGGTGGGTAGCTTTTCATTTGTGCATAGGCAAATGAGCATCCTGGATCAAGAGCAGCCCTGAGGAGAAGGACTTGGGGGTGCTGGTAGAGAAGAAGCACAACATGAGCTGGCAATGTGTGCTTGCAGCCCAGAAAGCCAATCGCATCGTAGGTTGCATCAAAAAAAGCTTGGCCAGCAGGTTGAGGGAGGTGATTCTCCCCCCTACGCTGCTCTGCTGAGACCCCACCTGGGGTACTGCGTCCAGCTTTGGAGTCCTCAGCACAAGAAGGACATGGACCTGTTGGAGCAAGTCTGGAAGAGGGCCACGAAGATGATCAGAGGGCTGGAGCACCTCTCCTATGAAGTCAGGCGAAGACAGTTGGGTTTGATCAGCCTGGAGAAGAGAAGGCGCCGGGGAGACCTTATAGTAGCCTTCCAGTATCTCAAATGGGCCTACGGGAAAGCTGGAGAGGTAATTTTTACAAGGGCATGTAGTGATAAGACAAGAGGGTAGATTTAGATTAGATATTAGGAAGAAATTTTTCACTCTAAGGGTGGTGAGGCACTGGAACAGGTTCCCCAGGGAAGTTCTGGGGGCCCCATCCCTGGAAGTGTTCAAGGCCAGGATGGATGGGGATTTGAGCAACCTAGTCTGGTGGGAGGTGTCCCTGCCTGTGCTAGTGGGCTTGGAACTAGGTGGTCCTTCCAGAACCAGAGATCCCTTCCAACCTAAACCATTCTATGATTCTATGATTTTGCTTTTCTTTTGCTCCTCATTTTGAAAATGCTCACCTGAGAGGCAAGATTCATGATGCTAGGTAGTCCTGTAAGCCTGGCCTGTTTCGGCCCAGCAACCTTACTCTGCCCTTTGTGATAAAGCCTTCCTCATCAGGGTGAATTGTGCTTGACTAAATGCTCTGCAATGAAATAATGGTGGTAAAGCGCATCTTTAGATTAATGACTGCCTTATCACTGCACAACTCCCCTATGCTTGTATATGGAAAGCAAGTGAAAATGGATAAAAGAGCAATACAGCACATTTAGGTTGTCATAAGGTAAGCTAATGTTGTTGCTTTTATTCACATATGAATAGGTATACCTTAAAGAAATAAAGTTTCCTTTCTTTCCAGCTTTACTGAAGCTCAGTGATGCCTAAAAACTGTCCATAACAATATTACAGCAACCATATGACTAAAAAAGGCCATAAAATTATTAAAATACTTGCTGCTTCTGTTGTATTACAGAGGATGTAGAGGAAAGTCAATGGTATGATGGTTCATGGCTTTGTTATCCAAATACTAGGATGTTTTGTTATTTTGAAATACAGGGTAGCAAAGATGGGAATCTTTGAGGTCTCAGTTTTTCGCAAATTAATATTTCTGCTGCCTGCTCCTAAGCATAAAAGGCAAAACTGATGCCCAGGCACACCTGTGAGGGTAATCTGTCGTGGGTTTGGGCTGGATTGGCCCAAGCAAGCCAAGCGACAGATGTTCCTGCCTCTCCTGCCGAGCAGGAGACAGAGAAGAAGAGACTAGTTTAGTAAGAACTAAACTACTTTAATGAAATATAAAGAATAAAATAACAAAAAGAAAATAATGAAATATATACAAAACTGTATCAAGCTCCCAGGATGACAATCATATCACCAGCAGGCACTGGGGAAGTCCCAGACCGGACTCAGTGACGGAAGGGAACTGGATTCAGGAACACACGGGTTGGGATCAAAGGTAGACGAACAGACGGAGTCCTCCTCGGACACCGGCCATTGAAGAAGGAAAGCAAGAGCCCCAGCACGAGCAAAAGCCCGAGCTAGATGGAGAAGAAGGCGTACTGACCCTTTGATCCCTCAGCTTTTATACTGAGCATGATGCAGATGGGATGGAATACACTGTTTGGTCAGTTTTGGGTCACCTGTCCTGTCTGCTCCTCCCCACAGATGGGACCCCTCTACGCTTCTCTGCTTCCAACCCTCCAACAGGGCAAATAACAAAGTTGGTTGGCCTTGGTCGTTATAGCAATAAGTATAAGCAAGGGCCTCTCTGCATACCATGCCTCGGCATCAGCTATAAACATGGGTCTTATCGCTATGAGAAAGAGCAGTTTTCTGCACAATATGCTGTTAATTTCAGCAGTTAGAAGAGGCCTAGTTAGAAAGCAGAGTTACTGAACAAAATTGGTCCTGTTTTACCTCACACCCGGACAATTTTCATTTGGCAAATGCAGTATTTTTATTTTTTTTTTAAATCTTGGATGTCAATAATTTTGTAGCAGTTAACTCTTAGAGTGTAATTATAATTCCACGTTAAAATGAACCTTAAAGTAGAAAAACAAAAAAAAAAAAGGGGGGGTGGGGGCGCAGAAAATCTCTCTCAGTAGAAGAGAAAGATGTTCCAGGAAGAAAAATTACAGCTGGAGGATTCCACCCTACTATAAGAACCTCTGAACCTGCAGCTTAAAATGCAGTACTACGTTCAAAAAGAAGGGTGTACTCCATACAGAATTTGTAGCACTTTTGTACCTTTTTCTCAAAGGCTGAGAATAATAACATTCCTTAAAATATAAAAGATCTAACTGATTTCTCTTTGTGTATCATAAAATGGTAATTTTTTAAAAAATTTAACTTAATGGAAACTTTTATTCCCTAGAGAGTAGCTGGGAACTCACAGAAAAAGTAATACATTCACTCTGGGTGGGGAGAGGCCAATAAATTCTGTGCACACAAGGAGCATGAGCTGAGAGCATAGAAGCCAGTTACACCATTATGCTCCACTGAAGATGACAGAGAAGTCCTGGTTACAAAACTCTACTGCGTACTAATTGAAGGGGGACAGCTGGAAAAGCAGTGTATCAGCTAGAAAATTAAGCTTGTTACATGTGAGAGAGAGATTCGTTCCATCAATTGGCTTATTAGCATCTTCAGAAAATATTCCCTTACTTTGTACATTTTTTCCTTCACTGGATTTCACTGAGTCGTTTTCATTAACTGGAGCTCCCCCTCAAGGAATACAATGGGAAACTAATTTTGCAATGAGAAAGACAGATTTCTCATTTTGACTAAAACAATCCCAATATCCTAACCCATAAAATCTTAGAGATTTTCTTCAGAGTATTCCCTCGCTTACGGCTGATATATGGTTTGCTAAGTAATTTCATGCAGAAGTAAGGCTGTTCTTAAAGAAAGAAACCTAGGCCAGAAAAGATTAGAACATTGATCTGAGTGACTGCAGGGACTTAAGTATGATTTTACTCAAACTACAATTCTTGTACTATGAAATGGCTGATACCCACACTCTGCTGTGGTACAAAAAGCCTATTTTCTGGCTCAGTCCCGTCCCTCACACTTCAGCAAAACTTTTAAGTTTTAAGTTTGAGACCTGCCAGATGAGGCGGCATGGATCTCTCAGCAGAGCACCTCTCGAACAGCCCCACTGTCCACTGTCTGCCAAGGCAGCACATGCAGAAGAGATGATGGGCCAGAAAATACCCAGTCCCAAAAAGGGAGGATGCAGGAGGACAAGTTCCCCACACTTTGTCAGGGAAGTCTAGGCCATGGTGTCCAGAAATATTCTCTAGGTTTAGTTAAAATGTGGAAGGAATTTTTCCCAAGAAGATGTGGATATTGTGTACCTTGACTTTAGCAAGGCTTTTGACACTGCCTCCCACAGCACCCTTGTAGGTAAGCTTAGGAAGTGTGAGTTAGATGAAGGGACGGTGGGGTGGATTGAAAACTGGCTGGCAGGTAGAGCTCAGAGGGTTGTGATCAGTGGGGCAGGGTCTAGTTGGAGGCCTGTGACTAGTGGTGTTTCCCAGGGGTCAGTGTTGGGACCAATCCTGTTCAATGTATTCATCAATGACCTGGACGAAGGCACAGAGTGTACCACCAGCAAGTTTGCTGTTGACACAAAACTGGGAAGGGTGGCTGACACACCAGAAGGCTGCGCCACCATGCAACATGACCTGGACAGGCTGGAGAGCTGGGTAGGGAGAAACCTAACGAAGTTCAACAAAGGCAAGTGTAGGGTCCTGCCCCTGGGGAGGAATAACCCCATGCACCAGTACAGGTCAGGGGCTGACCTGCTGGAAAGCAGCTCTGCAGAGAGGGACCTGGGAGTCCTGGTGGACAACAGGATGACCATGAGCCAGCAATGTGCCCTGGTGGACAAGAAGGCCAATGGCATTGTGGGGTGCACTAAGAGGAGTGTGGCAAGCAGGTCGAGGGAGGTCATCCTCCCCCTCTACTCTGCCCTGGTGAGACCACAAGTTCTGGGCTCCCCGGCTCAAGAAGGACAGTGAACTGCTGGAGAGGGTGCAGCGAAGGGCCACAAAGATGATTAGGGAGCTGGAGCATCTTGCTTATGAGGAAAGGCTGAGGGAGTTGGGTCTTTTTAGTCTGGAGAAAAGAAGACTGAGGGGGGATCTTATCAACAATTATAAGGACTTAAAGGGAGGGTGCAGGGAGGAGGGTGCCAATCTTTTTTCAATGGTGCCCAGTGATAGGACAAGAGGTAACAGGCACAAACTAGAATATAGGAAGTTCCATCTAAACTTGAGGAGGAACTTCTTTACTTTGAGGGTGGCAGAGCACTGGAAGAGGCTGCCCAGAGAGGTGGTGGAGTCTGACTCTGGAGACATTCCAAACTTGACTGGATGCCATCCTATGCAACCTGCTGTAGGTGGACCTGCTCTGGCAGGAGGGTTGGACCAGATGATCTCCAGAGGTCCCTTCCAACCCCAGCCATCCTATGATTCTATGATTCTGTGAAGACCCTCATGAATTTTACAGCCAAGTTTTGCATTTGGGCCAGCAGTGTGCCCAGGTGGCCAAGAAGACCAACAACATCCTGGCTTGTATCAGGCATAGTGTGTCCAGCAGGACTAGGGAAGTGATTGTCCTCCTGTACTCGGCACAGGTGAGGCCGCACCTCAAGTACCGTGTTCAGTTTTGGGCCCCTCACTACAAGAAAGACATTGAGTCGCTGGAGTGTGTCCAGAGAAGGGCAACAAAGCTGGTGACGGATCTGGAGCACAAGTCTTCTGAGGAGCGGCTGAGGTAACTGGGGTTGGTTAGCCTGGAGAAAAGGAGGCTGAGGGGAGACCTTATCACACTCTACAACTACCTGAAAGGAGGTTGTAGAGAGGTGGGGGCTGGTCTCTTCTCCCAGGTAGCAAGTGATAGGACAAGAGGAAACAGCCTCAAGTAATTTTGTCACTGAAAGGGTTTACAAACATTGGAAAAGGGTGCCTAGGGAAGTGGTGGAATCACCATCCCTGGAGGTATTTAAAAGATGGGTAGACGTGATGCTGAGGGACATGGTTTAGTGGTGGTTTTGGCAGTGTTAGGTTGATGGTCGGACTCAAAGATCTTAAAGGTCTCTTCCAACATAGACAATTCTATGATTCTATGATTTCTTCAGCCTTGACTTCTCTGATATAGCCATTTTGCAGCATAGAAAAAGAAACCAAAATCCTATCAAAGCAATGGTATATATCAAACAAAACACAGCACATAATTATTTTGGGGTGGAGGAGAGGAATGAGTTAAATATGACAAATGGTAGTCCCCTAGATGAATTCATTACTGCAGCATCATTATATAGTGTGATGAGGCCCGAACAGAGAGGGCTGAGGGAGAGAAGAATGAATACTCAGTACCAAACAGTTTCTAGCAGATAAGCATGGGTGAGAAGATCATCAGCATCATTGGGAATGGGCCTTTACTTTGTTCCCTTCTCAGTGCCTCTAGTATCCCTACAGTCCTCTCACCTTGACTCATTATAGTCACACACCTGTATTATTACCTTAGATGGGAAAAGGTGTCCACACTTCTTAGGATTTGAATAAAATACCATCTGCAATGAGTTTGGTGGCATTACAGCTTTCTCTGCCTGTGCACATTCAGTCATACTGTGGTGGTAAAATTATTAATATTTAAGTTTTGAGAAGTCTGGCTAAGAGGTTTATCCTACCTAAAAGAACATGACTTTCAACTAGAAGCTAACAGTCTGTGGTTGCTTCCACCTCCCCTCTCTGAGCTAAGATAATACTGGGTGTGCCACTTCTACAGGCTCCACCAAGATCCATCTCTCCATATTGTCACATTATTTACTGATTGATTCCTTCTTCAGATTGTGTCAATAGCAAGATACTTAAGGATTCCATGCCTCTGAGGGATGTATACGTGGTTTTGTTAATATTAAATTCTTTTTCTCACCTCTTTTTTTATTTTTCTGAAACAGCATATAGGTTGGGTGCCTGCAACCACTTTGCAGAGAACAGCGGAGCAGAGGGGGATATGCTGGCCAAATGTTCACTGTGATCAGTTAATAATGTTTCTGTCTGATCCGTGCATTATTATGCACTTGGAGTCCCCAGATCTATGACAATACCTGAGGAAATATCATTATTCAGGTTCTCCAGGGACTTTGTCCCACTCTTAGCACACTGTGGTGCAGCTCAGCATGGCATGATTAGCTGCTCTAGAATCTGTTTTTAATTTCACTTCTTCCAGAAAGTGGATGAAGTCACAAAGCTTAACCTGACACAGTATCTATCACTTGTTTTTCTTTTTAATGTTGTAGATAGAGAGCAAAACACCACACACTATTGGCCCCAGTAACGTCCCTCTGTCATTCATTCAGCAAATGCCTTAAAACCTACAGCTCCACATTTTTGGATTGGGGTTTTTTTTTTTGGTGGGTTTTTTTTTTTCCCCCCACAATAATTAGATTTTGTGTTTTGCAGTCCCTCACAGCTTTTCTGCAGCCTAGAGCAGGTGCTGCACACACAGCCATGCTGTGAGAAAGGTAACCACCTGCCCCTGCCCTGGTTGCTCAATCCGGAACACTTGCTGTAGGGTTTTGCCCTTATTAACTCCTCAGCAGCCAGAGTGAATGTTCGGTCATTCAAGGGCCAGGTTGCCAGAGATCCAACAGTTAATCTTGGTAAATTATGCTTATTTATTCAACTGAAATGGCAGGGAGGACACAGCCAGCGTAACCAGAAGGCTTCCTGGGACCCGCTGTACCTGCCTACCTGTAAATGTGATACAGCTGTAGAGTCTGCTGAGACAGAAAAGTTGCTTTTGCTCAGTTAAAAAAAAAAACAAAAAACCAAACATGAGTAGCAACTGTTTGAAAGTGAAATAAGCTGTAGTTAAGTGGACAGAAGGGATTTAATTGGCTTTGTTACATCAAATTTAGTTAATTATTGTTCAGCTGGTGCAAACAAAGCTACAGTTCTATCTTACTACAACAAAGTCCTTAGAATTCAAAGTAAATACTTACATTTCCCAGCTCTCCCAAGAATTAACTTAATGCTTAATACGACTCTCCACTAAAGCCAAGGCCTCAATCTACTTTCCATCTGTAATATTACCCTTTTTCTCCAATCACCCAGCACAAAAACCTCTCGCCTGTTCCTTCAGCAACTCTTTTTCCTTGTGGCAGTATGGATGCCCAGCCTCCTGGCTAAATTTCGGGTGGCAAATATACCACTTTGAGGGGATGGCAGAAGCTATACCTCTCCAGAGCTGATAGTTCTTTCCTGCCCACCACATTTTTCTGAGCAAAAATCAGTGCTGCCTGGCTTTTCCCAGTGCCCTGGAATACGACCTGAGAAGTCCAAATGCTTCAGTCTACGCAAGGAGAGCTGGAGGGAACACTCAGCAGCCAGGCATGTCACTATTCACAGCCACATGAAGCCATATTTCATACTTTGCAAACAGTGCAACTGCAGTAGGGTTTTAATTTTTTTAAAATGTAAATTAATTCCCTCAAGTTAAGGAATCCACGTCTGGCCTTAAAACAGTAGAAATAGCCTATACATAGCAGCACTATACATAAATATATACTTTTTTTTTCTGGAGAATGTTTGCTCTGATTCTTCTTACTATCTTTCTGTTAGCTAACTAAACCTTTCCTTCATCACCTACAGCAATATTCCCATGGATCTGCAACATAGAGACTTTGCAAACAGTTCAGTTACACTACCATTGTATTTATACCCCATCTCCTCATTACTGCTACCTTCTTTGCTTTGTCACAAACAATGTGCGTGCGACTGAGCAAATGCAAGCTTGTAACATCCAGGCCACACCACAAATTTCTGTTCACGCAAGAAGGAATAATTCTATGCCCCGTGTCAGCTGGCTTTGTGGTTTGCAAAGGCTGGCTGATTAGAGAAGAAAGGAAGAATGCAGAAAGTGCGGTTGGTTTTGCTACTGTTACCCCCACGGAAGCCAGCACTTTTCATTTGTCTCTGTAATGAGAAGGAGCCTTCCCGAGGCCCAGGTACATTAAGAAAGAATGTGTGCACGGGGGGTCCCCACTGTGCGTTTACCCTAATGTTTTCAGGACCCTTCAGATGGCTCCCGCTGAATTAGATGCATGAAGGAAGAACTAATCCTGCTGAATCAGGAAATGAGACAATGGGGATACTCTGTATGATTCTCATTACCTTTACATTATAGTCTGCAAAGGCTACAGGTCTGAATAAATGTTACTTGTCTAATTCCCACTTCAGACAATGGGATTTGGGGGTACAAGTTCAAACAAATTGCATGGGGAATGTGGAGGACCCTGGTGACCGTAAAAAGAATATTTTCTGTTCTACTCAAGTCTTTAGAGTTTGTTACCTCAGCGCTTTGAGTCTCATCTATAAAATGGGATTATCTAGGCTTCAGAATAAAACTGAGAAACAATTTACAACCTTGCTCTCTAATATGCCTTAAGCTTCTGGTGGTGTACCATTAAAATTAAGAAACACAAGGAAAAAGTTCCATTATAGAGCAAGAAAGTTCATTTTAACTGCAGACCATATGCTCCAATATCACCTATCTCTCCATATTGTTAACTAAGCTACTGGCATCAGCTTGATTTGTTGAATAAATAGATTAATTAATCTAAGAGAGACATGGTACGCATCTCCATTATCTCCCATTCTGTGCACAAAAAGAGCAATCATGATGTGCACTTATATTAAATTTTGTCAGTAAAATATGCTTGCTTGATATTGTAGGCATTTGCATTTTATATACTTCAGTTACCATCTGCTAATGGTAATTTAATCATTCAATAAATAACACTAAAGAGAGCAACATTAATGAAGATTGGAGAATTTTTTAATATAATGAATATTTTTTGGTTTATTTCTGAGAACTGCAACTGCAGCCAGCAATAAAAAGGATAATCCATTAAAACTAGAGCACAATAATGAAAGCTGTTGTTACGGTTCTGGCATAGTGGACGACCAAAGGGGATTGTAAATTCCCGGAGTGATGACTTTCCCTACCCTTTACCAAGGAATAATGTGTGAATCATTATGCTATAGACAGATGGGACTGCTCCAGAGATGCTGTGATTGCATGCTAGCCTAGCAGAAGTTCCAGGAGGCATTCATAGCTGGGATCACTGCAATGTACCCAGCAGGGCAGGAGGAATCCAGGTACAGCGGAACTCTTTCAAAGAATTTGGGTCCCAGATCAAGAAAGAATGCCTGTTAAGGAGGGCCCTTCAGGCCTGCTGTATAGTTAAGTCAACTTGGCTAACACACAAGTTTAAATACAAGCATTTGATTATAGGCTTTTGTTAATAAACATATGCCAAGATATGCTTATAGGTATTTCTTTGCTACCTAAGATTTTCATGCTATTTTTAGCTCAACCCATCAAGGCATGAAAAATCTGTTGCAAAGTTCTAAATGTACATTGAATTTGATCCTGTCTTCTGAGGTAGAGCTCAGATTTCTTCTTAATTGAGACTGCAAACTATTCTCTTAGCAAGATGGAAACAGGCTTAATCCCAAAATACAGAGTTCCCCAGTAAATTCCAGTCCACTAGAGACTGCATCTCCCTGCTCACATCTTCTGCACTGAGCATCACTTTTAATCCTGTATGTGACGAGTTCATATTGTAGCTCTTTATTGCATAAGGCCACCTCCAGTTCTGCATTCAAACACCATTTAGATAGCTTTCTGGCAGCTCCATAACTGAGCAGACTGATGTCCTGGTTCCGGCAGGGACAGGGTTAATATCTGGCCCAGCACAGGTATTCCACACCACGTGACGCCATTCCCAGTATTTAGGGGGAGCTAGCCCGGGAGGGGAGTTCCCAGTTTGGGAGCAGGCGGGGACGGTCCGGGTCCGGTCGGTGCGCGTCGGTATGGTACCCCTATTTATACATTCCTCTGCCAGTACTATTGTTGTTTTGTCAATTTCTTTTTTTCTTTTTTTTGTTCTGTTAAATTGCTTTTTATCTCAACCCACGAGTTTTTGCCTTTTTATTCCAATTTTCCCTCGCTGCTGCGAGGTTTGGGTGAGCGGCCGCGTGGTTCTTTGTGCCGGCTGAGGCCAAACCACGACAACTGATAACCAGCAAAGGCACATAGTGAAGTACCTTGGATACTTTGGTGTGATGTCAGATGAGTTCATGATTGAAAATCATCCTCAGAGTCACAACCAATACTATTTCCAAAGCACTAGCAGAGGGCAGTAAGTGGTAGTTATTCAACGCAAGGAGAGGCTGGTTTAAAAAAAAAAAAAAAACCAACACCAAAAAAAACCCAAACACCAAAACTCCTTGGTTATCATGAGACCAAAGACTGCACAGGTGAGTCCATCAGCTCTCCTTTTGCTGTGATGAATTTTTGTTATAGACAGACTTGACAGGCTTTCTAAGACACTTCTGCCTAGTTTTCATTAGAGGCTTTTTGGAAAACCAGAAGAGACTTAGGAAACAGAAGGGATCAAATGACTTGAGACAGGTCTACAGGGAGGTGTCCCTGCCCATGGCAAGGGGGTTGGAACCAGATTATCTTTAAGGTCCCTTCCAACCCATTCTGCGATTCTATGAAATGTATCGGAGACACAGCAGCAGTAGTGCTGCAGCCAATAAATAAATAAAAAGAAATAATGATAAAAAGATATGTCCTCTGGATCAAACCAACTGTTCATTTGCCAAGTATTTTCCCCTTGGCTATGTCAACAGGAGGTGCTACTTAAGGAGACATCATGAGCAGTGTTATCCACTAATCCCTTTGTCCACCTCCAGCATCCATAATCATCAAGGATGTTAGAGACATATCCCTGCCTGTTTCCTTACTATCTGTTTATGGTCATGTTGCCAATGGATTTGTGTAATCCCCTTTTGAATCTGCTGGTATGCTTTACATCCCTCAACCCCCTTCAGCAACAAATTTCAGAAGTATGCGGAATCATAGATTATTGCAGGTTGGTCGGGATGTCTGGAGGTCACCTAGTCCAACATCCTGCTAACTGTAGGTCTAACTTCATTGTTAGATCAGGTTGCTCAGGCCCTTGTCCACCTGAGGTTTGGAAATTTCCAAGGATGGCGATTCTGCAGCCTCTCTGGGCAACAAGTTCCTGGATTTAACCACGCTCATTGTGAAATTTTTTCCTAATTGGAATTTCTCGTTTCCCTTTCCTCACTCTAGTTTGTCAACCTTCTTCTAATTTTTCTATCCACTGTGTAAAAACTACTTCTTTTATTTGTTTTAAAACAATCTCCTCCTAATTTCAGAGATTGCCCCCTAGTTATATTATTGCCATGTGGTGAGAACTGCCATCAGTCCCATTATGAGTACATTTCCACAAAAGTGAGAGGATTTTGCTCCCATATGAGTATTAAACACAGTGAAGTGGTCTTTGCTTCTGCAGAGGTGGAAATGTGATTCTGTTTTAGCTTTTGGATTACCTATAATCCAAGGTGACAGTACTTTTACTGACATAATGTTACTATGACAGTAAAATTAAATATGTAACCAGTGATCTATTCTTGATTGAATGTGACCGATTACTGCTAAATAATTTATTCAAAATCAAGTTTGCAGATCGATCAATGTCTGCAAGTACAGGAATACGTAACATTAGCAAACAGTTTGTACGCATGCCTTTCTTTTGTACAATTCCTGAACAACCTGTGGTTGTAGCAAGTAGAGAATACTTAAAAAAGACTTTGCGTCTGGTTGGTATGTGGTTCAGTACTTGATGGTCAGTTGTCTCAGGCAAGGGTGACTATGCCCATGACAGGTGAGCCTAGGTCAGCAGTCATGTCAGTCTCATCTGCTTTACTTTGATGGAAATGTTTTCATATGAATAAGCTTCTTCGGGGGAAGAAATTTCCTGCTATCTTTTCTCACTCAGCCTGTAACTTTTTGTCTTTTAGTCAAAGACCTGCTTAGTAATTGCTTGTCAATGAAATGACTTTTTCCTATTGATTGATGCCATCCTACTGTAAACTTAGAAAACTATCCCTCATCCAGTCTGGAATCTTCTGAGGTAAATAATTTCCTGCATCAACTACTGCACTAAATAATCCATGCGTTATTAATTTCCAGCACTTTTTGACTGGGGCACCATTTCTCCATTATAATTTTAAAATAGAACACAATAAAATATTTTATCATTGTCTTGAGTAAATGATAACCTCTCAGGTATGTGTTTCTGAGACACAGCAGAGAAAAGACAAAATACAGACAATAAATATAGACAATTGTAGGTAGAGTGCAACAATAATGCAAAATACTTTTGAAGAGAAACTTGCCATTCTTTCAAGTGGCACAGACTAAAGAAAGAACGAAAAAAGATATGGAATGATGTGCTGCAGGAAGTGTGCTTAGATTTTGGCTCACATGTGAGACCAGTAGTGGACAAGGATGGAAGGAGTGGCAGTAATGGCCAAAAAGTTCTGCCTGGGTGCATGGAGCACGGTTAAGTGCGTGAAGGCCTTTGGCTACTCAGGATTGCTGTGTCTGTGGTGGGTGAAGGCAGGGTGATGAGGGAGGAGCAGCTGCAGCCATTGCAGCTCTCCAGTGGCCGTTGATCTCTTGAGCATCAGCACCTCACCGCAGTCTGTGCTGGCAGCAAAGTCCAAGTCCATCCCAGACTGGGCTGGGCAGGGCAGATGGCTGTGGTGACACACCGACTTCTCAGGGCTCATTGCTGTGGTGTTCCTGCTTTTGCCCCCATGAACCCTGCTGTAGCTGCAGTGCCTGGCTTCTCCTCGGCTTCAGGCAACGCTCAGTACCTGACACCTAAAACCTCCTGCTCTAGTGTTGGTTACTGGACACTTCAGATGGTCCTGCAGGACCTGCAGACCTCCAGCCCAGTGCTGCTGCCCCTTCCCTTTGCACGGCTCATCTTGCAGTCTGGCTGTTGCACGTGTGGATTTGTTGCACTAGCGTACGTAGGACGAACACACACATTCCCATCCAGTGTGCCTTGTCTCCTGTCACAGCATCCAGGTGAAACCAGAGGGCTGCACTAGGGAGGGAAATCCTGCATTTCCTTCTTCTGAATTCAGGCCAGAGGCGTTTTGGGGACAAAAAGAGCTCCACTGGACAATGCCTCCATCTTATCATTTGTTAGCCTATGTCCCATTCCTTTGGCCCCCAGAGAACTGCTTTGGCAGCAAATGGCCTCTACAGTTTTCGCTACTTTTAAACAAAAGAGATTTAATTTTTTTCCCAGTAACCTGAAGGGAAGATGGCTGTTGCCCTCAACAGGCTAATTTGCCTGAACCCAGCTGAAGGGTGAAGCCAGCTATTCAGACATAGGTGAAAAGGAACAGACCTACCCCCCTGCCACACGCCTCCCACCCCTCCTTATTTCTTACAGTCAATTTTAGTGAATTTAGTTCCCATTGGAGGCATGAAAGCAGGTGACAGCAGCTATAGCCTTCTTTGTTCTGATTATTTCTGGCTTGCTCTAAAAGTAATTTACAACAGAATAACCTGTGTTAGAAGCTGTGGCTCTGCAATTTTACACAAAGCGAGTATAGCTTGGGCATCCTTTTTACATTGTCCTGACAAAAATAAGAGTCCTCTCCCATGTTGAGAGAGTGGTTTGCTCTCCCTGGTCCTCCAGCACCTGGTCTGTCTGTTTGAGGTTGCCACTGTCAACAGTGTTCTATTTTGGATACAGAATTGTATTTTTTCTAGGTCTAAATGTCTGGCAAGCCTATTAAATGTGCCTGTTCCAGCAAGAAGCTGCAGAGATGTAGTTGTAACACTTTACAACCAAATAGTCATTAATTTAAAAAAAAAAAAAAAACAAACCCTTGAAAAATCAGTTTTATACTTAGCACTAGAATTGTGCTTAGTTCTTTCAAATTCATTAGGCTGGAATATCGATAGACTGAGAAAATGCAATTTGGAGTTACACAGGCAGCTTCAGGGTAGGGTAAGTATTGGACAGTTTGTCACTTTACCGTTATTTTACTAAAATCAAAGGGGCTGTGCCAGTTAAGGATGAGTCAAGGATTTGCCTCATTGCTCTGCTAGAATGCCAAGCCATCAACCAAGTGTTGCTCCTGCTTGAGCTAATCAAATGGCCATGTGAAGGCTGAAGTCACCTGAAATAATCGAACAGGTTCCCTTAGTCCTGTGTAGCTGAACACAGCCACCTCAGGCAGAATCCCAATGGTGCTGGAAGGCTAATCTACGCATAAGCTGTTCAAATGACTTACCAGGAAGAGAGAAGGAGATATTATACTATGCCCACTTCAGGAGTTCATTTGGACAGTGAACAATCCTTGGAGAGTCGACAGCGAGCAACAAGCAAAAGTAAATGCATAACCTGAACAACCTAAGGGACCATGTATTTCAAATCCTGAGGATAAGGTGTATAGTGTTGGGCAGACCGCTTCATTCTTTGAATTAAACTCAGACATTTAACAGGCGGATGCATTCCTTACATTCCCAAGGCAGACACTGAACATTTATTCCTTATGCCTTCTTCATTGCAAACTGTTCAAACAATTGCAGCAGGCCTCCGCCGCAGAGCCAGCTGAACCAAAAGATCATAAAAAGCAATTTTTCTAGACATCCGTTCAGAGACCCAGGAGTTCTCCCGCTGGCGAAAATAGCGGTGTGTGGCATTTGGACTCTGCCAAGCTTGTGCCCCGTGAAAGATGACAGGCGACAAACTTGAAGCCTGTGAACAATGAGGAGACAAAGGCAAGAAAACAGCACCCGCTGCCCTCCTCAAAAGCAGGGGAGGAAGTGTTGCCTTTACTATTTTTTGCTGTCGGCACTTTACGCTACCAGAGTTTTTTGTCACTTAGTAACACAAATACAGGGTTAGCCTGTACGAGGAAAAATGTTCAGCTAGGATTGCTGTCTCAGCCAGTTTGAATCAAATACTTGTTTCATCTTCTGAGAATAAAGGAAAGTGTGTACTGATAGGGAACCTTTCAGAGGCCAAACACAGAAAGGAAAAGAGCTGCTGCATTCACTACTGCTCTAAAAGATATAAAAGCAATTCATCAGCGCACATCAAGCATTTTATGTACACCTTGCGTGGAAAGGAAAAGGATTCAAATATGATCAAATTACATTTATTACAAGGTAATAACACATTTCTGCTATGGAATTGGCCAGCTATGGATATTCAGTAATTTATCCTGTTGATCCAAGGTTTGCCTTTGACAAAACTCAGTTCTCATGACAGCCAACAACATTTCACCTGGGACTAATGCAAGCCATTTTATTTCTATTTTCCTGGCTTTCCAAATGTCCAGCTATGTATTCTAGCATATTGACGCATTAAGGAAGAGAAAATTCCCAAGAGGCCTGGTTTTTTTCTTTCTCTATTCAATTGGGAGGCAGTGCTTGAAGAAATTCAAGACAAAGTCACAGGTAAGAAGAAATGGCACATCTCTTGGGAACCATGCAGGTAAACTGAAATGCTATCCCAGCTTCCTTTATAGGAAGTATGTTAATTTTATGTTTTGTAATTATTCCAAATATTACTGCATAGGATGGCCTTTGAACATCATCACCTTTGAAGGTTATTAATTTGGCCTCCCTCCCAGGAAGAGGGATGTGGGACTGTCTGTGCATACCCGTTGTGCCAGGGAATAGCTGGGTGATGGGAGAACATTGCACCTGATTCACAGCTGCACTACATCACTCCATGAAGGTGTTACACTGGCAGAGAACTGCGACAACGGAGGTTGCAGAAAAAGTGGTAACCTCAGGATGACATCCAAATCCTCAGGATTAAGGATCATGTATGAATCCTTTTCTTTTCTTGCAAGATGTATGCAAAGTGCCCAGTCTGAGCTGACGAATTATTTACATCTTTCAAAGCACTAGTAAATATATTTACTAGCAAATGTATCAGTATCAGGGGATGTCGAAATGCCTCAGCTCACTTTCCCCCCTCCCTACAGTTCTCAGGGGGAAGAAGCCCAACACCCAGATCTCTGGTACCTGCTATCACACTGTTGGCTGCTGCGAGAGGAGACGTGCCAGCGCTCTGTGCCGTGCACTCACTGCTTAGGTGAAATGCAGTCACAGGGACAACTCAGCTTCTGGTGTCCCTTTCTTCACAAGCTCAAAAGCTTGAGCTCTCTCTGTTTCTCACTGAAATAGCTCCAACGAGGCTCACCTTTTGTGAAAAAAATTGTGTATGGGAATAAAGAATCCAATCTTGAAGTTAAGTCAGTGAAATTGCTGCAGACTTAGTTCAATGTAAGTGGGAGCAGAAATTGGGGTATAATAATTTGACAACATTTTTGTGGGTATCATTTTCCCCAGAACTCCTTCATCAGTGTGACTTGGTGTGTTACTTATTCACCACACATTATACTGCAGTTTCCTGACCAGACTGTGACATTTTCCAACATCCTTTCAGCATTATTGTCAAAATTGTCTAAACTATAAGCTAAAACTTTAAAATAATTGATTTTGCCAGCTTGTTTTAGTCCTATCTTTGCCTCTGGAATCTTTCCAAAATCTATAAGAGACTGAAATCAGTCCAAATTGCCTTCTCTGTATTCCAAAAGAAAGGGAGAAGAAAAGAAAAGAAGCTTTTGGAAGAAAGCTTAGCAAGTCAATTAAAAAGAAGTACAGTCTAAAGAAGTGGTTGCATGGTCTAGGGAAAAAAAATCATTACCAGTCTCATGGAAGACATTGACTTTAAAGTCAGAATTGACACTAAGGACAACAAAGAGAAAAAAAAAATAAAATAAAGCTTCTTCCTCCTAATGAAAAAGAAAGAAGGAGAGCTTTAGGATTTTCTGTTTTGAATGGCTTTCAAAAAAACCCCAAATACACCATTTTGTGCCCCACTGGCATGAAACTTTTTGCTTAATTGTGTTGTCAAGTCAATTACAAAATGTACCTTGTAATGCACGAGGCAGCAATGTAATAAACCCTTGGTGTGACGCCTCTAAAACAAAATTTGCAGAGAGGTAAGACTTTATGCACAGGTGACCTTTATTTAGGCTTGGTTCTGTCCAAATGAAGCACTAATACTAAACACTGTGCATTAACACAGTGCTCCTGGTTTGAGCAACACAGGACGAATTTATGTTCTAATACTTGGGAAAACTACACTTTTAGATGACTCTGGTGCCTGAATTTGCGAAAATATTTACTTTACAGCCAGCTATGCTATGTGGGTTTCAAGGTCTCAGTGTTTCCAAGCTCGCCAGGTGCAGGGATGAGGAGGAGCGAGACCCAGGCACTTCACCCAAACTGGCCAACAGGATTATTTCATACCATGAATGTCATATTCAATATAAATTAGAAAGTTTGCTGAAAGTTCTCTCTCCCTTGATGGCTGTGATCCTGAGAACTTCTTGCCTCAGTGTCAGATCCCTATTGCATTCCCTTCCTCCTGAAGCTGTAGCGCTCGCAGTGTCCGACATTTACTGTCCACTGCTGGGAGTGCACAGCTTCGTACTGATAGAATTGGCTGAGTATAATCCTTTTATATTCTGTATTGGTACTGGGATCAATATTGGTTCTTAGTGTTATCAGTGTTGATTCTTATTCTATGAAATCTGTTTATATTTCAGCCCCCAGGTTTCCTCGATTTTTTCATGATTTGCCTTCCTCGGTGGGGAGGGGTTATTGAGTGATAGAATAATTGTCTAAATGACAATAAATTGTTGTGGATTTCTTAAACCACAACACACAAGAAGACTAAAATACAATCAATTCTATTCCTGTGTCTCTGCTAGCAAGTTAAACAAGCCCAGGACAGCTCTGTGGCATTGAAGTCAACCAGAACAGTACAGGCCATGTTCATAACATAAAATTACCTTGCCCTTCAAAACAAGATGGCTTTATCCAAACTGTGTAATGGAAATGGTCCATAACCATACTAACTTCTGACCCATGCCCAAGGCCTATGTTTGGAAGACTGATGACCAGTCTGGGTCAAAACCAGCAAACACTGGCAGTTGTACAGCACAGATAGTTGGGTTGCAGTGCCTGAGAACACACCCTGGAACTGTTTGGTTTGCTGCTACAGACGCAGACTTTGCAGACATTGATCCTCCAGCAAACACAAAAGGCTTGCCATGCTGTCTTGGTGTGGTTATGACACAGCTCAGAAGCTCAGAAAAGGTTCTGAAAACCAGAACTTTGTGTAAGTCATCCTTCACCATGAGTCAGGGAAATAAGGTAGCTGGGACTGGGATTATTATCAGATTGTATGGTGAACAGGGGCCGTCTCTAAGGCACGCCTGGTGCTGCCTTTCTCCATCTGTACGATAGCTTAGCAGGTAGAATGCTTACAGGGGAGCAAAATTTTGATGGCAATGGAAATATAAGTAGCTCTTGTTCCTGACTACTTGCCCTACAACGCTCCTGTCAGAGTTAAGCTCTGTGATTTCTTCTTTCACCCTAGAAGGGGTGAAATTAAAAAAGATTCTGCAGCGGCCAGTCATGGTTGGCGGTAAACTGTGCCACAGGACATTAATCTTCTCCCTGGGAAGCTGTAATTCACTGCTCGTGGACAGGAAGAGAAGGCGTTAACGCCACTGAAGAGGGTGCCTAGCTCAAATCCCGAGACATAAAACTTTTCCTGTGTAAGACAGTTATACAGGTGTGTGACCAGTCCTGAAATTAATAAAGGTGAGGGAGCACTTGGGATATTGGAGACACTGATAAGCAAAGGCAGTAAACTCACATTTCTGATAATCCTGATGGTCTTCTCACCTGTGGTGACCTGCCGTGAGTCACCACAATAACAGCTACTTGTCACTAGGTCTCACAACCTCTTCCCCTCTCCTCCCTACTCCTCTGCCCCCTGATCTCCCCCGTGACTCTGTTCTCCTCACACTACCTGATTGTGCTCCTCTCCCCATTCCCAGGCACATGGCATGACCCCGTCTTATGTGTCAATTCTCCTGCACACAGAATTCTTCTATGAGTGAATTCAATTCACAAATCTAACACAAAACTACCCGCTTTGCAAGCCTACTTTTCTGCTAAGTGATTTGAACCAGCTTGTGGAGGAGTCCTGTGGCAGCTCAAGACAATCAGCATGTCCTCAGGCCAGCAGGAGGAGGTGGCAGCTGTAGCCTCTGGTAGGGGTGACCTGTCTTTGGAACTGTACCTGTAGGAAGCGGAGGCTTTCTTCCTCTTCCTCAGACACCCTCCTACATCTTCCCAGCCACCAGAAGCCACCCAAATTACAGACACAGGAAGGGTCTGGAAGAGAGAAAAGCAACATTGTTCAAGTCTTTTGTTGTGGCTCTGCAGAAAGCAAGTCAGGATTTCCTGAACCTGAAAGAGCGAGTATAAGAAGCCATATGCTGTGCCTATTCTTGTCTCTGTAGTCCAGTCTCCCTTTTTTAGATTTAATTGCTTGTTTTCTTGGTGTTCATACCTTGCTTTGAGGGAATTAAACAGGGAGGTATTGCTCAGTGAGTAACTATTAAATAAACATTCTCTTTGCCAGGCTCTCCTTTATCATGTGTCTGTCCTCTTGACTCCTAACAGAGCTTCTTGGGGACTTTTATAACAGTCTCCTGGATATTTGGCAGTTAAGTAACTGTCTGTAAACACTGGGCTGGTTTTATTCCATAGGTTGCAACACAGAGTTTATTCAATTGGGATTTACTGTAGTATCAATGCTACAAAAGGGAAAAAAGAGAACTTGTGCCGCCATTGAAAATTATTGCCTTGATAAATCAACATTAGCAAAGAACTTAAATATTATTTTAATTTACAATTCACAGATATTAGGTCCTAATTGTGCATGTTCTAAGCATGTGATGATGAGAAGAACAATGCTACTAATAGACATATAGAAATATTTCAAAGCCAGGAAAACAGATTTCAACATGCTAAACAAATATATATGTAAAAAATGGTTGAATTACTTCTACAAAATAAATAACAAAGCACACATTACGCTTCTTGTTATGAATGAACTGTAATTATTCTGTAATTGCAAGCAGCATTATGAAAAAATGCCACTTCCATTTAGTCTTTTACTGCTTTTTGCCTTTGCTATCCTCTTTGTGAAACTGGACATGTAAACCGTGTACTGTACTTTGTCCCTTATGTTTCTCATGTAGGAGAACAGCTACTTCCTTAGATTCCTAGGTCTCTCAGCCACATTGTTGTCAGCACATACATTTTCAGCCATTTGCCCAAAATGTATTAAAATAAGTTTCTCTTGCATCACATGTGTAAATACTAATAGTTAACATATGCACAGTTTGGATTTGGCAAGCAAGCTGTAAGATATACTGGCATCTTTTAAATGCTATTCCTTTGATTTCCAGATCATAAAGGCCTGGGATGTGAGGGGAAATATCTGTGTTTGTTGCTGTATCTCTCAAATCTGCAGCTAATGTGGTTGGAGAGATGCACTCAAACATGGAAAGAGGATGTAACAGATGTAGTGGCATCTGCTTGCACTTTCAGAACCTTAACTAAAAATGTTCTGAGAAACGATTTCCCGCATCCTTCTCAGTGAGTACCAACTTAGCTACACATTGATAATGCTTTAAATGTCAACACCCTTCTATCACTGCTTATCAGAGACAGAAAAGAAATGACTGCAATATACCATGAAATTTCTCCAGCCCCCAGTCCACAAAGAACCTTAAAATACTTACCAACGATATTCCACCTTTGCAAGCTGAAGCTGAGCCAAGGACACATGAAGGTCTGACAACAGAACTGGGCTCAGGAAACCCAGTGTTAATTTGGAGCATGAGGGGCATATTGACAAGACCATATATGCATCACTCACATGCCTGGTCATTGGATCATCTGACACTACTATGTCTGGGGAAATATTTTTATGAGGGTTTTTTTTGTGTTATAAATAGCAAATGCTATCAATTATTAACATAGCTACTCCTCGCATAAAGAGTAATTCTCTCAAGCAGAGCTGTGGAGGCAAATATTTAGCAACTATTGTTATCGGCAAAATAAAAAATACTAAAATTGGAGGGGTTTTTAGATGATTTTTTAATTTGGGGATATTTTCTATTTTCCCTCCTTTTTTCTTCCTCCTTTCTCTATCAGAGGAACTAGGAATCCAATAAACTTGCAACCTCAGGATTTGTATGAAACCCAAACAAGTCCTTTATTTCTATGCTACGTGTCTGTTAACAGCAAAAGTACTGCCAGAGGTGTACTTCAAATACCCTCTTGCAATAGCTTCTTTCTGAGCTTTTCCTTCCTACTCCAAGGATATTATCTAAATCAAGAAACTATATTAGACAGGAGAGTTGCAGTGGTTGCAACATGATGCTCCCTCACCTTTATTAATTTCAGGACTGGTCACATACCTGTATAACTGGTGAATGATGAATACAGTTCTGTAAAAGTCACTTACAACGGCTTCAAGACTAAATACTTAACTTTTAGAAAGCTGTTTGGGAATATCATAGAGTGGTTCTTTCATATCTGTTTATTACCTGCAGGACAAAACTGATGGTCACCTCGTCCTCACAGTGCTTCCAGAAACCTCTGGATATGTTCTGAAAGTGTAGTCTCCTTCTCCAGAAAGGGCTTAAATTCACCATTATAAATCTCACAAGGCACTGTTATGTGGTCACTGCATCCTCACACCCAGCTCCACTGTGAGTGTAAGACACTGCTCATAAAAATCCCCACAGCTCACTTGGTATTGAGCCACATGTACAAAAGGTCTTCAGCCTGCTACTCAGGCTGAAATGCTCTAACAAGAGCCTCTTTCTACAGGAGATTTTTATAAGACCCTAGCTTTGCCAAGGTAGACCTGAGTTGGTTCATTCCTGAGTTCATTAATGTGTAGATGTCCCAGTCGAGTATACACTAACATGGAGGTAGTGTTCATGGGAGGAGAAAAGGCTGTAATGGAACTAAGGATAAAAATAACTGCTCGGGGTAAGGGGGCTTTCCTAGTTCAGATGGAGCATTTCAGGAGATCCACAGTGTAAGGCAATTTGTGCAGCCTCTGAGCAAGCATGGCAGCAGAGAAAAAGAAAGAAAAATGTCAGTGATAAACTCTGAGCTGGGTGGTAGAGAAAATCACTTAGCGTAGGCAAAAAGCAGTAGATGGGGCATTAAACTTGTGCAGCAGGGACCTTCCCTACCCATGGCTTTGACCACAGGAACACTAAAGATGATAGACAGCGAACACTTAGACTGCTTTCCCTACCCATGGCCTTGACCACAGGAACACTAAAGATGATAGACAGCGAACACTTAGACTGCTTTCCCTACCCATGGCCTTGACCACAGGAACACTAAAGATGATAGAGAGCGAACACTTAGATCCCTTTCCCTAGAGAGTCCAGTTCTCCAAGCTCTTCTCGATGAAAGTCAGCAGGCAACACTGTCTCCTGCCACCAGCTGTCCTCTATCATCTCCTCCCACCCACTTACCAGCCAAGCTTCTTCACTTAGCAGTGAGCCAAGACCATCTGGAGATTAACTCTAGTTGGTCATCACACAGTACATACTTCCAGAAACATCAAAGATGGTGAGCCAAGTATTGACTTCATCATATTCTTATTATGCCAGAGCAGCTGACCTGAGATTATGACCGATACCTGACACGGTGATATGGTCCTTGAAATGAGCCTAAGTAGTTTGGGTGTGGGTATGCTGCTCCTTCCTTTGAGGTTTTCGAAGTCTTTTGTTCCTTTCTTATCTTTCCCACCATCATGCGGTACCACATACATCATATCAGTGTGCTTGTGAGAAGATATTAATGCATTGAGAATGGAACAAGTGCTGAGGAGCTGCAAAAGGGGGTGGCACTGTATAGAGGGGTCACAGTGCACACATGGTAACAGAAGGGCTGAAGAAAGTCTTTCCAGACACACTGATAGAGCTCGTCTCATTAAGTTACCTACTCATAAATTAAGGGGTTTGTATCATCCCTTGGGGCAAGAGCATGGACACAAGCAAGGTTTTATGGCCTGTGGCCCTATCATGTGGACTCCCTCCAGGAGCAACCTAGCAAAGCAGTCCAAATGTGTTAGCATTTTATCTGCTCATGATGCTATGGTAAAAAGAAACATAATTTGTTGAGACCATATCACAACTACCACTTTTTACGCATCAGAGCAGTAAGGGAGGGATTTTAAAAATATTAATTCATTCATTCACAGAATTTTCTAACAGAAAATAGAATTTTCCAAATCTCCCTAAACAGAAAGAAGAAGGTTAGCGGAGTGAATAATCTTCATGAAACCTATTGGCCTTACACCCTGTCATGGTTTGGGCCAGATTGGCCCAATTAGGCAGAACGACAGATGCTTGCTCTCTCTCCTGCCCCGCTTCGAAGGGAGGCAGGAGAGAGAGAAAAAGAGACTTAAGAGTTTAGAAGGAACTAAACTACTTTAATGAAATATTAATCATAAATTAATAAAAAGAAAATAATAAAATATATAAAAAACCGTATGAAGTTCCCAGGATGACAATCACATCACCAGCAGGCACTGGGAAAGTCCCCGACTGGACTCACTGATGGGCGGGAACTGGATTCCAGATCAGGATCAAAGGCAGATGAAAAGACAGAGTCCTCCTCGGACGCTGGTCATTGAAGAAAAGAGTGCTGACCCTTTGATCAGCTTTTATACCGAGCATGAGGCAGATGGGATGGAATACCCTGTTGGTCAGTTTTGGGTCACCTGTCCTGTCCGCTCCTCCCCGCAGATGCGACCCCTCTACACTTTTCTGCTTCCGACCCCACAACAGGGCAAATAAAGTTGGCTGCCCTTGGTCGTTATAGCAATAAGTATAAGCAAGGGCCTTTCTGCATACCATGCCTTGGAATCAGCTATAAACATGGGTCTTATCACTCTGAGAGCACACAGTTTCTGTACAACATGCTGTTAATTTCAGCAGTTAGAAGAGGCCTAGCTAAAAGTAAAGTTACCGAAAAAAACTGGTCCTGTTTTACCTCAAACCAGGACACACCCTATCTTCTGACTCTCAGAAAATATAATAATCTCTACCAGTAATTTCCTTCTCTATGCTTTTTCAGCTGCAGACTTTGGGGGAACATCTATTGAATTTGGTAAGTAGTATCCAGTTGGTGACTGCATTTTCTCTTTTTTGGAAGATGACTCAGCTAGTTGTCTGCACTGCTTCAAGAGTCGGCAGGGACAGAAGTACAGCGAGTTCTTCCTGTACTCCAGAATGCACACTGAACACTGAAACAGACTTCAACACAGCTAAACCCAGCACAATAATTAAAAAAACCAACACTTCCCAATGATAAATTTTCAGTTATATATATCCACTTGATGTGAAACATATCCCCCTGAGAAAGTGCCTTCAAAGCTTAAAATAACAGCTTAGAAGGAGACCGGACTTGTCTTCAGATGCAAAGGAAGTCAGTATTTTTCTTCTAAAAAGCACCAAGAAATGTGACTTGATTAGTTTTTCTTCTCTTGAAAAATATCAGGTTTTGATGCAAGTCTTTATCAGTCTTCAGAAACTCCTTGAACATTAGACAATGTAGAGAATCTGCCAGTTGTCCAAAAGGCAGCAACTGCATTGGGTGAATTTTCCTAACTGGTAAATTCATTGTGTCCTCTTTTTAAGTTATGAATTTGAACACTTGTTTCCTTAGCTTTTTGCTAAACAAATCGGTAGGTATTTCTTTCCTACACCTAGATGTTAGACATAGGGAGCCTCATATCTATATGAGATATATATATATCTCCATATTCTATGGTTCGATAATATGGTTCACAACATTGCAAAGGCTGTATATCAATACCTCAGGATGTGTAATCATTACCACCTAAAAATCTGAATCAGGGACAGTACTAAAACCTCCTTTAATTCAGGACTCCATGAAAAGTAAACTAGTAGAGAATTAGGCCATCAGGTTACATACGACATAGTAGCCTCAAGTTTTCATATTGTCCATGACAGAGTATTAAATACCTGAGTTGAAAAAAAGATATGAGATTTAGTTCTTTTATTTGCTTCTCATGTCAGAACTAGACTTTGCTTTCTGCTATATTTTGCTTCTAAATCCTAAGTCTCTTGGGAGACTGAAGATATATTTAGAATTCTTAAAACTTTTGACATAAATACAGTAGCGGAAATAAGTACTCAGTGTTCTCAAAATAGGTTTGACTATTTAAGTAAACTGCAGTGAAAGTAAGTAGTCTAGGAATCACTTGGAATGTTACTTGTCCAGATCATCAGCTGGTATAATTAGCTTAGGTGCTAAAGCAGCTGTTTGTGTAGACATTTAGGCTTAAGTAATTCACATTTGAAGAAAAGGAGAAAAAACATGCTTGATATAAGCCAGCTAAAGATTAGAATTTAAGAATTCATTCTCAGGCCCTGAACCAGCGTTCTTCCTCTGCATCTCTCACCAGATCAATGCAACTTTTTGACTCGCCTCATCTCTTCAGGCAAGAATATAAACCTAAGATAGAGAAGTCACTGGCTACCAGGAGACTCTGGAATTCGTGATGCTGAGAAAAAAGTGATAGAACCACCAGGGGTTGGCAATATGAAAGAATCAGGCCAGATTTAGAGCTGCACTATATGTAAGATGCAACTAGCCACAGCCTCTTTCTTGACTGTGATCTTACTAAAGCAGACTGCTTCCTTGTCATTCCTTCTGGGCATTTTAGAGGGAAACCTTGCTATTATGTTGTCTTATGCCATTACATTTCATATTACTCTTTTTCTAAGCTTTCAGCCTAATGGACACTACTTATTACAGTAATACCATAGAATCATAGAATTGCTGAGTATCTCAAGTTGGAAAGGACCCATAAGGAGTCCAACTCCCCACTCCTCACAGGACTACCAAACACTAAACCATAAAATTAAGAGTTTCATCCAGATGCTCCTTGAACTCTGACAGGCTTGGTGCTGTGACCACTTCCCTGGGATGCCTGTTCCAGCGACCAACCACCCTCACAGTGAAGAACCTTCTCCTAATGTCCTGTCTGAACTTCAACTGACGTAGCTTCATACCATTTCCACGTGTCCTATCAATGCATAATACCATACGAGGACTCAGCAAATCCGAACTCACAACAAGCCAACATGGCTTCACTAAGGGTAAATCATGCTTGACAAATTGGGTGTCCTTCTATGATGGTGTTACAGCATTGATGGATAAGGAAAGAGCAACAAGTGCCATCTACCTGGACTTGTGCAAAGCATTTGACACTGTCACACACAACATCCTGGTCTCTAAATTGGAGAGACATGGATTTGATGAATGGACCACTCGGTGGATAAGGAACTGGTTGGATGGCCGCACTCAAAGAGTTGCTGTCAATGGCTTGACATTCAAGTAGCAACCAGTGACAAGTGGCATTCCTAAGGGGTCGGTATTGGAACTGGTGCTGTCTAAGATCTTTGTCAGGGACATGGACAGTGGGATTGAGTGCACCATCAGCAAGTTTGCTGACAACACCAAGCTGTGTGGTGCGGTTGACACACTGGAGGGAAGGGATGCTGTCCAGAGGGACCTTGACAGGCTTCACGAGCGGGCCCATGCAAACCTCATGGAATTCGACAAGGTCAAGTGTAAGGTCCTGCACATGAATCAGGGAAATCCCAAGCACAAACACAGGCTGGATGGAGAATGGATTGAGAGCAGCCCTGAGGAGAAGGACTTGGTGGTGTTGGTGGATGAGAAGCTCAACATGAGCTGGCAATGTGTGCTCGCAGCCCAGAAGTCCAACCACGTCCTGGGTTGCATCAAAAGGAGAGTGGCCAGCAGGGCAAGGGAGGTGATTCTGCACCTCTCCTTGTGAGACCTCACCTGGAGCACTGCGTCCAGCTCTGGAGCTCCCAACATAAGAAGAACATGGACCTGTTAGAGCAGGTCCAGAGGAGGGCTACAAAGATGATCAGAGGGTTAGAGCACCTCTCCTATGAAGTCAGGCTAAGAGAGTTGGGGTTGTTCAGCCTGGAGAAGACCGTATAGCAGCCTTCCAGTACGTAAAAGGTGGCCTACACCTGCCTACAGATGGTGAGGCACTCTTTAACAAGGAGTGCAGTGATAGGGGAAGGCGTAATGGTTTTAAACTGAAAGAGGGGAGATTTTGATTAGATATTAGGAAGAAAATTCTTTAGGAAGAAATTCTTTACTCTGAGGGTGGTAAGACACTGGAACAGGTTGCCCAGGGAAGTAGTGGGGGCCCCATCCCTGGAAGTGTTCAAGATCAGGTTGGATGGGGCTTTGATCAACCTGGTCTAGTGGAAGGTGTCCCTGACCATGGCAGGAACCCACTGACCTGCACAGAAACCAAGGCCAGGACAGAGGAGATGAGGATGGTGGGTGGAAGAGATACTGTTCTTGGTCGAGTTGGCCTGCTGTTGGGGTGCACAGCCAAATCTGGAAATAGGAAAGTGCTGTAGGGGACAGTAAGACAGATGTGACTATGCTAGCCCTCAGACAACCTTCTAAGATGTTCATTATTTAACCCTCATATCAAATATATAATGAGCTCAAACTGATTAGAAAGCAAATAAAATGGCATGGACAATTTAAAGGGGAATAAAAATTTAACAGGGACTTTTTTTTTTCTGCAAGAACCTCAAAACTCTGTTTTAATTTGTTCCTCGATCACTTCAGTGCCAAGAATCTTGCTTCAGCCTGCCTTTCAAATGCTTTGATCTCCCAGCCACCACCTGCATGAGTGTGGTATTCCTGAAGGAATCTGTTTATCAAGTGGGGTGAGGTGAGGAAACAGAATCTTGGCAGAGAAGCAAATGTGTAGTCAGCACATCAACATCAGTAGCTCCGGGCAAAATGATGCCAGAAAAGGGTAGAAAAGAACTTGCTTCCTTTTCTAAAGGCAGTGTTGCTAGTAAAGTGACAATATATGCACAGTATATACAGTGCAGTCTTTTCATCTTGGGACAGTATGATACATAACTACAGACAGCTACCAATAAATCACAGGTCCTAAGATATGAAATTAATATGATTTCTAGAATGTAATATTAAGCTGGGTCAGTGGGTATTCTGGTATTTGTGAGAGATAATTTTCTTTCTTCAGTGGGCTTCCTGAAAAAAAATCATTCTTGCTAAAAACTCCTTAATGACAACCTTTTTAGACTAAATTTGTGAGAATTAACAAGAAAATCTTTCTTCAGGACCCATTTTGTAAAAATGCTTTTTCTCACCTTTGCTTCTGTTCTTTGACACGTAGGTTTGCTGTGCCGCAAAGAGATGCTGTGGTACATTGCACCTGTGATATATCCATGCAAAGAACAGATGAGGAGAGAAGGAACGTTCATGACTTGGCAATAATGAGATTGCTGATCCACAGCCTGCTGGTAATTCCTGCACAGCAGAAATACAGCCAAAGAGAGTTGCCAAGAACCTCATCTGCATGCTGACAAGTGCACGTCTCCTCAGACGTATCCATCCCCAGGTCACCCTTTCTGTTTTTTAACCTTGCACTTGTATGGCTAACAGAGTACTGAGCAGTCTCGTCCTCTGAGCAGTGAACTACCTACAGACTGCAGAATTCCATTTATTTTGTCTGGTTTTATTCATTGCCAATTTATTCATTGCCAAGACTGAACTGATAGGCGCCAGTTATACGGGAAGTTTGCCCCTGTTTACCTTAAATTGTTTTCTAATTGATACAAATGACTATGTGGATGCTGCTTTCTATCAGATTAGTCTCTGAAGATTAGAATCAGTTTAAATTGAAACTAACCTGCCGCTGTCAAATTGAAGTAGTGTTCATACAGTGCCTCACTACAGTTTAAATTGGGTTTAAATTTGATTTAAGTCAAATTGGTGTATTTTCCTCATGCAGATAGAGCTTTATTTTAATTACACTTCACGTGGTACACCTGATACACAAAAACTAGCACCAGCAGGGTGTTTGCATAGATGGCCAGTGGCTCACTGGTTTTTGTTTGCTTGAAATACCAAGGGTTAATGAAGGAATCAGGAGGGAGAGTGAATCATGCAGGGACCAGAACCTCTTATCAACTGTGACCTGTTCAGTCCCTGAGACAGAGAAGAAATAAGGAAGTGATTTATGGGTGATAGCAGCTCAGGACTCACTCTTCAGGAGCTGCTGGAGAACAGAGGTACTCTGCACACTGGTCTCCCATGGCCTGAAACGCTCATCTGGCGACTTTCTACCAGCAGACTGTTTCCCACTATAAAGGTGCAAGTTCCACACTACTTACTGAAAACAAAAACTTCCCTGTGTTTGTCCATGCCAATTTCTGTAAATTACATTGCTGCTAAGAAAATCAAAGCCTGGCGACTTGTAAGCATACAGAGCTATAAAAACATTATTTATAGGTTGAGAAGATCTGTCTGCTACTTTACACAAGTTTACCTTCCACCCAACTTCGGTATTTAGCTCAGAAGTAGACAGAATAAAGCAAAGTAAAGCAGACATCAGTATGTCACAAGTACTGTGCTCGATATGGATGTCTGTGGCTCTGGAAAATATACTGTGATGGATGGTTACTTTTTTAATCTATATTTTTTGAATGTCATAACTATCTGTCAGATTTTCTTTCAAAAAGATGTTTATCTTCAGGCATTACCAGATATACAGAATACTATTCAGTCATCTCACCAAAAGCTAGCATAATTTAAACTGATCTCTCTTTGCAAACAAAGAACATTGGAAGACTGCATATACCGGGCACTCTAGCAGTCACCAAGAAACAGTATTTTAACTGCAAAAGCAAGTGATAGCCATCTAAGGTCTTACAGAGATGAATGTATACTGTTTTCTCTAGGTCTGCCAAAGTTTTCAGTACAAATAGGAAAGGTGAATTACATTACTCTCATTAATCTATACCTAGCGTTACATGTTTCTTCTGACCCACCTTCCTACTCCTACCAACTTCATAAAAAGCAAGTTTTTAAAAAGAAAACATCTGAATATTGATGATTATGTGCTTTAAAAACATTATGTAGCAATCTTTTTTTAAAGAGTAAGACAAGCATAAGAGCTATTGCATTGTACCGTGCCGCTTTGCACAAACACTGCATCTGTGTTTACCCACTGCATACTGAAGAAATACTTTTCCTGGCTATCAGACTGCCAGACACACAGCTGAACAGGGAACCAGTTTCAGGCAATTACAGAAGGGATTCAATGGGTGGGTATAGCTGCCCCAGGCAGAATACACTACTAATGTATTACGTTCACACACATCGCGTAAAGATGAAGACACTACACAGAGAAATGACAGGCATGTATGAGAATATACTGGCCTACTACTTAAACTGAAATCACTGCCATGTTTTACTATTGACATGAGCATCCAGGAGCAGGGCAAGTTCCCTCAGCTCCCAGACGGACAGTAATGACTATTCCTTAGCGTTAATACAAACCCACTATGAGCCTTAGCATTTTCCAGCAACGATTAAGGAAGAATATTCAGCAGTCTGCCCTCTTGAATTTCAAAATCAATTAGTAGATAGCAATATTGCCAGTGTCTATTGCACAAACAACCAAGAGAGAAAACCTGAATCTCACAGTTAGCTTTCTATTTAGTTCTATCTATTCTTTCTTTAATGACTTTGACACACTGCATGAAGCGATTTCATTAGCAAGGTATCAGCATGATGAAACCTATGTTTCCTTCTCAGGAAAGCAGACCCAAAGCTCCATTTACTCTTACGCAGTTTAGAACGCTTGTAAAGTCTATGAACATCTTGAGAAAACTACTTTTTCCATGTTAACTTTCTTCTGTGCTACTAAGAGATTGTTAGATTGCTGGACAACGAGGCAAGTCAATAGTATTGTCTGTGACTTTCTCCTTACATTTATGTATATGTGATCACACGTTTGTGGCTGTGAATGCTAATAGGTAGCACCTGAAAATACTTACTTTTCACAGATAAAAAAGAGGGAGGAGGTGAATGAATATGGCTACAGCTGAGGTTAAAGAAGGATATGGGGTGTTGGGCTGTACCCTCCTTAATGGTATGAGGGATAACTACAGTATGAGGAGGCAAATTAATTAAAAGATTTTGTGTGTATCTCTAGGTTAAATTAGTTGGGTTTTTCTGTGTGTATGGTCTGAAGTGAGGCAGTTTAGAAAGTTCTCTTTGGCATTTGAGAGTGAGGAGGTTCATTAATTGTTAGGTGAATAATTTCCTTTGCTCTTTAACGGCTTTTTTGGTTGTGGCTTTTTCTTGTTTTGTTTTGTTAACTGGATTAGTTCTGAGTTCTGCTAAAATGAACAGAGGTGGCTGTATGTACCTGAGCATGCAGGCAGTTGCACAGTTTGGGTAAGTAATGAACCAGGTGATGGCAAGTTCTGTAGCTGCTTCTAGATTACGCAAGGAGTAAGAAGGAAGGTGATCTGGTTATGATTTCTGTGGTATATAAGTAATACCACTTTTTATATAGCAGCTGAAAGGAAGAAAAAAAGTTGCTATAGATCCTTCATTGAAGAGCCCTGTTTTAAAATAGCCTGCTTGGCTCTTACCGGGGGAGTACTCTGGCTTTCAGAATACTGTCTTGATCACTATTTGATAAGAAAAATGGAGGTTTAGCCTTTTACCTATAGAGATTTCCCATTTGATGTTTGCACAAGCATTCATTGAGCTTTCATAGTAGATATGCTTTAGGTGAGCAACGCTGACTGCAAATGCTGAAACTGAAAGTTATTCTGCTGTTTAAAAGCTCCTATTGCTCCTTTTTTATGTTACTTAATAAATACTAAGGTACAACATAAATACTGTGTCAAAGAGCAAGCTAACGCTAGTATAATGATGCAGAGAAAGCATGAAATAAAGTTAAAAGTCATCCAGGAACAGCAACAAGCAATTACAGGAAGGTATAAAAATATCTCCATTATGTTGTAAAACCACATCTGTATGTAGCTACATATTAAAATGGAATAGTCACCTTTTTCACTAATGCTTTGTTATAAAACGGAATAGTCACCTTTATCACTAATGCTTTGTTATATACTCTTTTCTGTCTCAGAACTGTCCTGGGACTCAAACAGCTGATGTTCACGTGTGCTTACTGTGGGGAGCAACTGCTCCTGTTTCTCCCGTGCCATTAGCTTTTGTGTTGCTGTGCTGTTCCCTTAACAAGTAGGTTTGAACATGCGGGCAGAACTTGCATTTCTAGAAGTGAGACTGGGCTACAAAATCAACGTTGTACACATACCTTTGACACTTGATGCCATTAATGTAATTATGAACTTTTTCCTTTATCTAAAGTCCCTAAGAAGAACTTTGACAATATGTCACCACTTGTATTGAATTCCCCCCACGGTGTAAGTAAAAGTACTCCTTGCATTGAGCCAGCTGAGTTGTGCTATTGTATTGTTCAGATACAAACGTTTACCAGGCAACTGAAAAACACCAAGCAACTTCACAAATACTCTGAATTTCAATGGTCAAAGAAGTGTATAATAGTTTATTTTGCATTAAGTAACCAAGGTATGGAGCTTCTGGAGTCCAATTTAACTGTGTTCAAGCAGTGACAACATTAAGCAGGCTGAGACTAAAAGGAAGTTAGTGGTAAGTGAATAGTATCGTGCCTGTTATAGCTTGTAATGTCATGTGGATATTTTGCTGCGGTTTACAGCAAGAAGCACATTATCAACTATATGGTAAGGTATAGAAATCTATTTTGCATGTCACTTCTAAAAGCGAAATTTCTAAATGGAATATGGCAAAAGCTTCTTAAATATGCTACACCACCTGGCTATGTGACAAAATGGTATCCTCATGTAACAACATGAAGAGGGTGAAAAAATCCAGAACCCATTTTTATTTCAGCATGTCCTATGTTTATCCTCTGGTGTTGTGTGTATATGTCGTTAACATAAAAGTATTTTACAATTGGTTCTCTCTAACAATATAAAGACAATTTTTATCAGCTACAGGGATCAAGGTTCCTATTAGGTATCTAGGAGTGAAAAATAACTTAATTCTGTGAACAAAGACCTAACCTGTGTTGGGCATGTACTGGTTTTGATGAGTGACATTGGTAACAAGTAGGCATTTGTATAATCTAATATAAAGGTACATGTGGCAACAATCAGAGTTTCTAGGTACTTTTAGAGTGTTCAACAAATCAAGAAACCTTGGTCAAGACTTCTACAATGAGTGCAGGTCCCCAAATACTGGATTTTCTTGTTATCTGAGGAAACAGTAATCTTTTGCATTACTGATAGACATCTCCAAACTCAGATATGTCAGACCTCAAGTACTAACAAGTAGAACCCTTATATAAGTACAAAAAGCTGCAGTCACGAAGTACAAAGGTGATCATCTTAACTTCCTGCATTTCCTCCTCCTGTGTTTGTAGCGGAGCTGAGGCAGACAGAGAACACTGTCGGTAGATCTTAATCTGAAACTTGATTCAGACATCAAGCCCTTCATACAAAACCCCAACTACCTTCATCTTGCAGAGCACACCTTAATTTTGGAAGAAGCAATTGCAATGTGTACTGTGAAGTAGGCTTTGAACTTCTCTTAGGCAGCAACAGCATCAAGAGGCCCCAGATACTGCCAGGAGCGCCCCGAATTCTGCGGTGGCCTGGCCACAGCTACCTCAGCCACAGGTACCTGGTGGCTGTGTGGGCAGCTGAGCTCCTCTCACACACATGTAAAATGGCAGCTCTTCTGCAAAACTTCAGGACTTTATAAAAAGAACGGGACATAACTCCAGTAGTGGTGGTGGTAAACGACGACCAACAAAAAATCCATCCCCCTTCCCCTCGCCAGAATCCCGAAAACCGGTTTTGCTGTGGAAAGCGGCAGACTGCGCGACTTCCCGCTGTGAGGTGAACGCGACGCGGCGACATCCCCGCCACACCGGCATCTGCGCCCGCCCCCTGCTGCTGTCGCGGGGGGACGGGCCGGGGGTGAGGTGCTGCCGCCGCGGCGGCGAGGAGCACTCCCCGGCCGGTCCCGGGGGAAGCTGAGGAGAGTCGCCGTGACTTACTCCCGCGCTGAGCGGGGAAAGGGCCCGCTCTTTTCCGGGCGCGGGGATCGGCCGGCGAAGTGAGGGTTTCCCGCTCGCTGCCGGCCGCCCCGCCGCAGCCCCTCCCCAAGCACAGCCCCTTCCCCGCGGCCGCCATGCGCCGCCTGGCCCGCCCCGGCCCGGAGGCGGCGGCCGCTCCGCGCATGCGCCAGAGGCCAGGGCTGAGGGGCGGGGACGGAGCCCGACGCCAGCCGGCGGACCGTACCACTGAGCGGCGTGGGGGTGGGCGAGGAAAGTGCTTCCTCCAATAAATCGCTTATAAGGACTCTCCGCTGGCTGATACCCTGACTGTGCGCATGGCTAAGTACTAAGGGCAGGGAAAGGCAAGCGAGAGCCTGTGCTCGCTCGCACGCATCCTCTCCGCCTTCTTCTCTCCCTTTGCCTCCCCCGGCGGTGGCGGATTGGGCGCGCCCGTCTTGCCCGCCTCCCTCCCCTCCCCCCCCCCGCCCCGCTGCCGATGGTTGGGCCCGCTCGCGTTGCCCGTGGCCCGGCGTCGCGAGTTCCCGCTCTCCTGCGTCCGCCTTCTCCCGCCCCCTTCCTCCCTCCGTGCCGGCTCGGCGCTCGCCTCGGCCTCCCGCTCCCTCCCCCCGGCCCCGGCGCGGCGGCCCTATGGCGTACAGTCAGGGCGGCGGCAAGAAGAAAGTCTGCTACTATTATGACGGTGAGCGGCGCGGGAGCGCGCGCGCGGGAGCGGG
>VZSF01004745.1:62200-75603 GCA_013398295.1 Chionis minor | reverse complement strand
CCCCCCCATACACTTCCCCACGAACGTGCAGCAGAGCGAAGGTTCGGCTTCCACCAGCCTCCCCGCCAGCAAAAACACGGGCGAGTTGCGGTGCGTGGGTGTTCAATAACACCGTGAAATTGGAGTTGGAGTTGCTTGCGGGCCGCCCGAGTTCCGCGCGCCTGCCCGGAGAGGGGGCAGCGGGCTGCCGGCCGCGTGGAAAAAAAAAACACATAAAACTCGTGCTTAGTGTCAGGTATTTGCAGCAACTTGTTCTTGGTTCGTTCTGGCCACGGCAGCGAGAACTTTTAAGTTTTCTTCTCGAGTTTGCATTTGTTTTTCCGTTTTTTGTACCGGGAGGGTAAACTCGTTGGTGAGATTAGTGAAGAGGTTTGCTTGCTTGTTTGGTTGGTTTTTAATTGCCTCCTCTTGAGTGATCTTTTAAGCTGGCGTTTTAGGCTGGCATTGGTAGTAGCCAGGAAAGGGAAATTGAGGCTGCTTTGCTCTAGCCCTTTGGTGGTTTCACCATTTTGGAAATGAAGATGAATTGTTCGACCTTCTAAGATATCAGAGGCGTCTGCTGCTGGAGCAAATCTGCCTTGCTTTTTAGAAATGGCAGATCCTTGTGGGGCCTGTCTTGGTCGTGTGTTGTTTTTTTTTTTTTTACCACAGTAAAGGAGGCAGAGTCGTGGTTGCCGCCCCCTTCTCTTTGTTGCTAGCTCTGGTTCTTTGTTCAGCCTAAAGGGGAAAGGAGGCCCCTGTTAGGGATAGTTTTGGTGAGGCTGGGATGTTACTTTTCTCTAGGAAGGGGAATCACTTTTTGCCTTGGTGAAAGGAAGACTGCAGTGATAGTTTACAAGCTTTCTCTCTGCAAATGTTTGTGTGGGATTTTTGCATCGATATGCGGGGGTTTTTTTAATTGTTATTTTAGTCAGGTGGCTATAGTTTACTAAATACAGATATCTTCAGTTTTTCTGGATTTTGGCACTCGGTACTATTGTCGGAGTCTCCCTTAACAGCCAAAAAGCTGCTCTAATGAAGAGGAGGGAGAAACTGGAGAAGCAAGAAGTTTTCAGATGGCAGGATAATGGCGACTTAAAAGCAGTTGTAGCTCATATCTTGCTTAAGTACCTAGACTAGGATAAATGCAGTTAACAGTAACATAGAGAAAGGAGCACCTGTTGCAAAATTGATTTTTAAAAAATGCTTTCTCTGTGGCAGATGTGAACAACTTTAGAATGTTTTTGATGTCTTATTTTTTTATTGCCTTTATTTTTTATTTACACCTTCTTTGGAAATGGAGCTGTTAGAAGAAATTTTAGAGTTAATATGTGCAGTAAATATTTCTGTATTTTTATAGTAAATAATGCTAACTTGTGGTTCCTCTGGCAATTCTGAGTATCTTGTAACTGTTGTATCCTCAAAGTTTTGAGTCAAAGTGACGTGAGTGTTCGAAGACTTCAATAACTCAAAACCAAAAAAAGACAAAAAATACCTCAAACACACAATTGAGGCAGTGGTATATCTCCAAGCATGTCATAACCAAAGTATATGACCATTTGCTGTCATAATTTTCCCTTCACACCTCCTTTTACTTTGTTTCTTTAAAAGTATACACTAAAACGTGTTGAGAAGTACTAGAAGCATATATACATATCTTTTGAGGTGCAGTAAATTCCTACATGTTTTTTGGGAAACTCAGTGTGATTTTCATCTAAAGTTGTGGGGTTTTTTTAAACTAGCCTGTCAACAACTTTTTGCAGTGTGTATTGCTGTTAGTGTTTTCTGGTAATTAACATTTTTAACAGCCTTCACACTGTACCTTCAACCAATAAACTTCGGGTAGAAGTAGCTTGATTTTATTTTCTGCAGTTTGTTTGTAATAGATTGTCAGCCACATCCAGTTTGCCGAATTTGCATTGCTTGTGGTCGTGCTCAGGTTAGGAATTTTATTTAAATTTGAGCCAGTATACTATGGGGAGAACTAAAACCACACAAATTAAGATATTTTAGCCATCTTATCTAGAACATTTTTAATCACTGCTTCTAGTCTTTATATATATATGGCCATAGTTTAGCAAAGTCTGTTGCTCACACTGCATAGAACCATGCTAGATATGGAAAAATATTGTAGCTTTTATTTTAGCCTCTTACCACGTGTCTTCAGGTTGTTGCCACGGTCTTGCAGCATATGGCTCAGGTAGTTCAGTGGCCTCTTCCAAAATAAGTATGTATTGTACAGTTGCCCATAGCAGTGAGGACAGGACCCAGATGGTCTTTCCAACTCTGTGCTCCTGTACAGCAAAGCAGAGTTCTAGAGAATCATGCAGCGGCTAGCATGGCTACAGTTAATAAGTATTTATTCCATGCCGGTGCACTAGTGGTACTGTTTAAACTGCTTGTTGTGCATAATTTATCGTGGGTGTTTAAAAGGCTCTACCTTGATGAAAAATTTCAGAGGTCTACATCAAAATGTGGTTGGTTCCACCCCTGAAGGCGAGACTAAACCTGTTTTAATAGGGCAGTGTGCTGCTGTATTCAGATATTGTTTTAAGTACATTAGCACTTACAGTTTAAGTTCACCTCTGCAGATGTAAGCTTTAACTGAAGAGTGTTTCACAGAGACTTCTCAATGCTTTGCGCAGTGGCTTCCAGACATGGCGGTGGTGTCCAACCTCTGCTCAGGGCTCAAAAGTCAGAACTTTTTGCTAGTCTTCTGCTGTCAGCTTGATTTTAAAAACCAGAACAAAACCCCCAATCCTTCAGAGGCAAGTGCAGTAATTTTAGGCCTGTTTGAATAGCTGTTTGTTAGACTGATCAGGCACTGATGATCTTTTTCTAGACTCATCTTTACATGAGTTCACCCATTAGTATTGCAAGAGTCCTTCCAAATGTAACTACCGCAATTAAGATTTCTTTTTTTCATGTTGTTTCCATTGTAGCAGTTAGGTTTCTGCATTTAGTACAGTTCTGAAATACCTCATGATTTCATGGTAACCATACTTAAAACAAGCAGATAGGATCAGTGTACATAACAATTTATCTGTATCAAAGTTACAAAGTAATGTAACTCACAAGTTACAAAGTATCAAAAAAGATAAGTAAATGTCATCTCTTGCCTCTGTTCAGGCTGCTAGGAATGTTTTGTAATGAGTTAATTTAAAGGTGTTATTTTTCTATGTATCTTAGTACCTGGCGGAAACTAAGGGACATAGCAGCTTTTGTTAGTCGGTTGTGTGTTTGTTGCGCGTAATTGAAGTTCCTTTAGGGCACATAGAGTCTTGTATTTTTCTATGTATTAGAATATTTAACATATGTGGACCTTGCTCAAGTCTCACGTAGAGAAGTGTGTATCTAAAACTTACGTTCATCAAAGGAATCCCATGGGTTTCTTTTTGTCTGATAGCTCTCTTCAGAATTTAGGTGGGTAAGTTGTATGAATTGAGACATTTTTTGGGTTTGTTTTTTTTTTTTTTTACTGTATTTGAACCCAGAATGTGATAGTGTATGTAACAATTTGATTTTCAGGTAGATCTTCTGGTCACTTGTTGGTATCACGTTTTGCATCATCTGGTGAATGATGCAGGGCAGTAAACTTGTGCTAGCATTAAGCTGGCACTCGATTCATCCCATTTTAGTTAAGGGCTCAACTTTTCAGAGATTATGTTATTATTCCTCAATGGGAGCCATTTAACTGATCTTTTTACTGGTATAAAACAGTAAATTTCAGTCTTTGAAGCCTTGCTGTGAAAGATTAATAAATTTGCCAACTTTCTGCATATATTACTTTGAATTTTTTCCCTCTGCTTCCTCTTTCAGTTGGTTGGTTTTTTGGTTGTTTTTTTTTGCACTTTCCATGTGCACTCACACTGGACAGTGGTATAAAATACACTCATAACACTTCTGTATGATTTTTACCTTTGTATTGGCAAGTTTAGGATCAAGTACTCCTACTACCTGCAATACTAGGCTTGTGCGTTTCTCCTCGCTGTACTCTTTCCTGTATATATGTAGACAGAAAGTCTGGCACTAAGTGCAGAACTTTTTAGCTCCATCAGTGGAGGAGGTGTCCCATCCTCGAACACACTACCTGGTGGTACACCGTGCTTTTCTCCCCAAAGTACTCCAGTAAGGCTGTGATATATGGAGAAGAGGTTTCAGGGCTGGTGGATGAAGTGTTTGTACCAGGAAGGGCGCCGCCTCCTTCGCTCGGTAAAGGAGGAGAGACTTTTGACACCTTCACCTTTACCACAGGATGATGTCTCCAGAATGGGTCCCCTTCGTGATGAGATGTTGGCTGGAAATCAAGGTGCTAATGAAGAAAGAGGAACCTCTTCCATGCCTTTTCCTTCCCCCACCCCTGCCAACGTACACATTGTAACAGTCCCTTGAAACTTAATGGGCTTTTTGTCCATATGTTTGAATTATTATATTTTTTTATGAAGCTAATGCCAAAACCCTTTTTTGTTTGTGATGCCAAGACCTGAAAGATGTAAATGGTATTGCCTGTTGCTAAAATGTATTATATTGATATCTATTGTTAAGTCATTACTGCTGACCTCTAACATGGAAGGATCAATATGCTTCTGCCAGATGCTCGCCCACGGATCTTCTGTTTGATTAAATAAGCTCTCATTAAATTTACGGACTTGCCAATTCTTTTAGAAGTTTTCCTTTCTTTTAAAAAATAAAGTGAAAGTTAAAAGGTATGCTTAATTTATTGGTTGAATTTTTTTAAAGTGTATGCTGCACTGTATGGTATGTAGAACATGCTTAGTTTTGAATCTGATTAATTGTGATATATCAAAGGATATGTTGCAAGTATATTTGGGAAGCTTGTTAATGTTTGGGGTTTTTCCTTCTTTTACATGAAGGAAAATAAGATCTTACATTTTACATAAGATAGAAAAATAATTTTTAATTGTCTGCTTCCTTATCCATCAGCATTCTGAGTAAAATGCCAGTGGTAATGACTGTACGAGTTGAGGTAGTTAAAATTGAAGTGACCTGTTTAAAAACCAAAAGGCATGAAGTACAAGCACAGTCTTTAAGTCACAAATGCATTTGGAATGAAGTTTTCTCAGAAGCATCATGTCATTGAAAGTTACTGTTGTCTTAAAAATGTCAAAATTTTAAGTTATTACTAGCTTGAAGCTTTGTAAATCTGGGACTTAACAGAAACTTCACAACACAAATTATGGCTAGTAAATGGTTAATTTCCATCTTCAGTTATTAGTTTCAAAGAGATGTAATAGATCTTTCATAAACGCAAACTTTGTAAGGTAGTGTTTTGTAAAACTTTTGGAAATGGTTTTGCTAATGGGAAGGGGTGTGGGTATACTTTCAGTACCATTTGCTCTTGACCTGCATGTGACCAAAAGTGCAGGCTTACCATAAGTATCTGCAAGACTCCAGGTCTTCGTAATGTAACAGGAATTGCTAGTCTTCAACTTAAATGCCTAAATTAGGAGTAGGTCTGGGTTCTTCCAAGTTCTTAACTTAGTGCTAAAACTGGATATTTTCATTGTTATGGGATGGCTATGAGCAAGGTGTTAAGCAATTGGCTTTTTAGATAACATCATCTTACATTCCATGAGGTTATATCTGTTTTCCTCAGTGTTCTTATTCCCCTCGACCCTTTAAAAGCTGGATTTTAGAATGCTTTGAGATTTAGAATCTCACTGTTACGCTTGCTTTTTTTGGTAGTAGGTGGTCCTACTGCAAGCTGACATTTTCCTTTCCTCCTGAACTGGAGCTCATGTTGAAGAGGTGAAACTGAAGCTGTTTTATAGCTATGCTTCTTACCTCTGACAATCAGAATTTGTAAAATAGTATGATATTTTTTAAATAGTCTTTCTTTTGTTCTAAGTGGACAAAGGCAGAGGATGTTGGAGAATGTGAAAGAAAAGTGAAAATTTCAAGAAGGTAAAGTTCACTAATCCTACCAGGAAATTGGTCAAAAAGAAAGGAGGTGCTATTGCAAAAAATTGTTATGGAATCCTCCAGCTGAAAGCTGTTGACAATTGGACATACCTTTTAGGTTTGTCTACGTTTCTAGAAACATACGGACTGCTAGTTTTATTTAAAATTGTTTGTGTCTTGGGAATGTCAGTGTTCAAAGTGCAGGAGTGTATGTTCTAACAGTACCTGAGCTGGGGAAAGCCTAAGTAGCCCATGATAGTAGACATTCTTTTCTTGGAAGCGAGTGTCAAATTTGTTATCTTAATCGTGTGCCTAGTTGCTGTCCAATTAGATTACAAGGTTCTGTTAAATTACTGTGGATCCCTAGCGGCAGGTGGCTGGGGAATGTTTGTGCATGTAGTTGCAGCAGTGGATGTGAATCTAACTTCTGGAATATAATTGCTAGGGTTAGTAGTTAAGGGCAGGCTGAGGGTGGTATCTTAAAATCAGCTCCTACAAAATGGCAAGTTTTACTACAGCCTGTCTTGTGGTATAACGTGGCTATGTCAGTAGTTTCTGCTCCCCTCTTAATTCCAATTTTCACAGAGTCACTGGGATTGGAAGGGATCTCTGGAGATCATCTAGTTCGACCCACCTGCCAGGGCAGGTCCACCTAGAGTGGGTTGCACAGGATGGTGTCCAGGCAGGTCTGGAACATCTCCAGAGTCGGAGGCTCCACCACCTCTCTGGGCAGCCTGTTCCCTTGCTCTGCCACCCTCAAAGTCAAGAAGTTCCTCCTCATGTTCAGATGGAACTTCCTGTGTTCGAGTTGATGCCCATTACCTCTTGTCCTACGACTGGGCACCACTGAAAAAGACAGGCCCCCTCCTTCTGGCACCCCCGCTTTGAGTATTGGTAAGATCCCCCCTCAGTCTTCTTTAGACTAAAAAGACCCAACTCCCTCAGCCTTTCCTCATAAGAAGGGTGCTCCAGCCCCCCTAATCATCTTCATAGCCCTTTGCTGTACCCTCTCCAGCAGTTCCCTGTCCTTCTTGAACTGGGGAGCCCAGAACTGGACACAGTACTTGAGTTGCGGCCTCACCAGGGCAGTGTAAAGGGGGAGGATGACCTCCCTCGACCTGCTTTCCACACTCCTCTTGATGCACCCCAGGATGCCACTGGCCTTCTTGTCCACAAGGGCACATTGCTGGTTCATGGTCATCCTGTTGTCCACCAGGACTCCCAGGTCCCTCTCTGCAGAGCTGCTTTCCAGCAGGTCAGCCCCTGACCTGTATTGGTGCATGGGGCTATTCCTCCACAGGTGCAGGACCGTACACTTGCCTTTGTTGAACTTCATTAGGTTTCCCTCTGCCCAACTCTCCAGCCTGTCCAAGTCACGTTGAATGGTGGCACAGCCTTCCAGGGTGTCAGTGACTCCTCACAGTTCTGTGTCATGAGCAAACTTGCTGACGGTGCACTTTGTGCCTTCATCCAGGTCATTGATGAATACATTGAACAGGACCGGACCCAGTACTGACTCCTGGGGAACACCACTTGTTACAGACCTCCAGCTAGACTCTGTGCCACATGAGTTTTGTTTCTCACTTCTCTGTCATTCAGTTCCTGGCCACTATTTTCTTCACTGTTGATTTGAAACCACTTATTGTGGGCATCTTTGCTCCTCCACTACCGTCTGCTTGTAGGAAAGGCGTTAGATTTGGCCTCCTTCTTGCTCTCTGCTTTTATGGGCAGTTTGTTTTCCTCATAGCCTTGCTGAAATAGATACTGGTCTCTTCAATCATTTTTTGGGGGTTTGTTTGTTTTTTGAATCATCGTATCACCTTTCTTCTGGAAATGATTTTTTTCAGTAACAGTAGAAAGTTGGTTTGTAATATGAATAGCTCTTCATTTGTGTAATGTTTACAGGTGATATTGGAAACTATTACTATGGACAAGGGCATCCAATGAAACCTCATAGGATCCGAATGACCCACAACTTGCTGCTAAATTATGGCTTGTACAGAAAAATGGAAATTTACGTGAGTATATGAAGCATTTTAAGTTATTTTTAAAGGGCTTCAAGTATTCTCACACAAATAAATGAGAAGTGGAATTGGAAATACAGTACTTAAATAGTGTATTCAGAGCTCTCTTACTCAGAAATGAAGCAGTATTTTGTAACTGGTGAGGATTGCAGATTGTTGTCCACGTCTGGAAGAAGTGAGGTAGAGCCCCAATGGACTTCTCACCAGTATTTTTATGACTAGGGGGTTGGAGTGTTGGGGGCATATTGGGGTAACTGCATGAAGAATTAATCAAGTTGTGTACTAGTAGCAGAGTAGTCCTTGCTTTCTGTAAAACAGCGCTACGATCAGTTTCACTGTTCTGCTTTCAAAGTAGATTAGATTTCGAGTTGTCTGTTTCAGCCAATTGTTAGCTGATCTTGCAGAGCACTGATTATTTCTATAAATTGTTCTTGTTACCAGCGACCCCACAAAGCTACTGCTGAGGAAATGACCAAGTACCATAGTGATGAATACATCAAATTTCTCCGATCGATAAGGCCTGACAATATGTCTGAGTACAGCAAGCAAATGCAGAGATGTAAGTGTCAACATTTGGCTACTAAATCTATGTGTGTACGTGCTTTGATGGTTAACATTGTTTAAATGTATAAATACTCGCTGATACAGAGGTATGAACATGAATTAATGTGGAGGGGGGGATAGAGAAATACTGTAACAAGAGTAACATGTGCCTGCCTCTAGCTACACTAATTTGGGGACTTTTCCTTTTAAAAGCAGCCATCTTGGCAAGAATGTTCTTTAAGCTTATGGAAGGATTTTTGCCTCCCCTTTCACAGGATGTGCTCTAGATGTGAAGTAATACTTTCTGTAAGCTTAATGAACAGATTAAACTTAAGTTGTGAGCTGTTTGCAGAAGTGTCTTAAAAATCTGTTCTAAGGAAAACATTTTCTGAAAAAGAATAGCTTTTAGAAGAGTAGAGCAATAAAAATCAATGGGTGAAAATATGTTTAAGTCAAGGATTTGCTCATTCCTGTTGGAGAGAGACAGTAAAAATAGTTTATTATTCACTGCTCACCTTTTCTGTTAATTTATTTCTTTGATTATAGGGCTAGGCTCAAAGTATTGTCGGGATTGCAATTTGACAGCTATTATATCAATTTAAAAGGCTGTATTGTGACCTCTTTATGATGCCTTATTTTCAGCAAATTATTTTTCCAAGTAATTGTGTATTTTTTACCATGACCTATGTTAGTCAGCACTTCAGAAATCTAAAAATGATCAAACTTCTCATTAATGAGGAGACAAAGTTTACCGTGAAAACTTAAAAAGAAAAAAATGGCGGGGGGTTAAAAAAATAGTTTGGAGTCATCTTACATTATGAAGACTCTATACTGTTTTCACCGTTTAAAATTTAGCCTGACAAAAATGTGGCGGGGGGGGGGGAGTAGTTAAAATGCTGAATGAACCATTCATTAAGTGTTATCCATATGTATAATGATGCTGTTGGAATGGTGTTTTTTGAAAAGTAATACGTTTCTTACACAGTTAATGTTGGAGAAGATTGTCCTGTATTTGATGGCCTGTTTGAGTTTTGTCAGCTGTCAACTGGGGGCTCTGTTGGTGAGTATAGGACAGCTATTTTGTAGCTTTATTACGTTTATGCCAGCAACTTAAATCTTGGATAGTATATTTAAAAATGAAGTAAATACTGGGGGTTTTTATAAAGAAATAAGGATTGTATATCAGTTACTTGATATATCTCATAGTTGACAGTCCGTATCTCAGTATTGGTAAGAGATCAGGTCTAGGATCAACTTTTGAAAAACACGGTGCTATTTCATGTAACAGATTTAAAGTTCTTCAAAAGTTTCTGTCTGCATTTCCTTTCACTTTTGTGTGTGTGTTTTTTTTTTTACAGCTGGGGCGGTAAAATTGAACAGACAACAGACAGACATGGCTGTTAATTGGGCTGGAGGTCTTCACCATGCCAAGAAATCGGAGGCATCTGGTTTCTGTTATGTCAATGATATAGTGCTTGCCATCCTTGAGTTACTGAAGTAAGGTTATGATGGAAACAAGATAAAATTATAGAAAATGTCAAATTCAAGTATTTAAATGTTTGAAATATGAATTGTAATTATTTCACTGAGTTTTCATGGCCCGTGTTGAACTGTACAGTTTCAATTAAGAAAACTCCCAAGCTACGCCTGGTTTGGCTTCAGCAAGAAGTTTAAACTAAAATACAGGCAAGCTGAAAAGATAACTATTAGGAGACTTAGCCTGGAGAAGAGAAGGCCCTGGGAGACCTTACTGTGGCCTTTCAGCACTTAAAGGGGGCCTGCAGGAAGGATGAGAACAAACTTTAGCAGGTCTGGTTGCGATAGGACAAGGGGTAATGGCTTTAGTAAAGATCAGACTAGACAGCAAGAAGAAATTTTTTACAATGAGGGTGGTGAAACACTGGAACAGGTTGCCCAGAGAGGTGGTAGATGCCCCATCCCTGGAAACGAGCAAGGTCAGGTTGGACAGGGCTCTGAGCAACCTGATCTAGTTGAAGATGTCCCTGCTCATTGCAGGGGGCGGGGGGTGGACTAGCTGATTTTTAAAGGTCCTTTCCAACCCAAACTATTCTATGATTCTATTCTATGGGATGGGTTTAAAACAGCTATTTAGAAGTACTTCTTTACCCAGAGGATAGTGAACTTCAGGAGAGACAGGAGGCAACAACAGATTCAAAAAAGAGATTAGACATAGTCATGGACGGGAGGTCTGTAAATGGGTGTTAAAAGATCCAGGCAGTGAAGCACCCTGTAAAATGCCATATGCTGTAATTCTAGATGGTGGGGAAGTGGTAGGTTAGCAGACTTAAGAAAACGGACAGGCTTACCTGCTTTCTGTAAATGGTAATATCCTGTTGCCACTCATGGGGACAGAATAGTAGGCTAGATGGATCACTGCCCTGACCCCTTAGAGCAGCTGTCATGTTCACAGTCATACACCCAATTGGTTTCTCAATATGCCTGCTTGTTTTAGTCATTACTAAGCCAAACAGGAATATTCAGGGAAGATCATGCACTGAGCTACCTTGGATTGTTACAGAAACTAATGTGGCTGTTATGAATAAATAATGAAATAACAGCTGTGCTGCTGTGACTGCAAAATAAAAAATGAGAAGAGTAATGAAAAAGCGATCATATAATTAACTTCAGGCAGTAATGCTTCACTAAAATTTCAAATCCTGAGTGTTACTTGTACTGCTTCAGGGGACTGTATCCATTCTAGTAACACATAAATCTCATTTTTTTTACAAAAAATATTCTAGGCACTTGACTGTTGTGAACGGAGCAGCTGAGTGTGCTGGTGAGGGGTAGGGGAAGCAGCTGTAATTGGAAAGTGTTTTTTAAACATGGAAAAAGCTTCTAAAGACACTAACAAATAGTTAATATTAACATATTAAGACATTCATTTTAATGTACGGCATGTATTCAGGATCTGTCTCTGCAGTCTTAAGAAAAGTGATATGATTTTCTGTGGTTGAGTCTTGAATTTTTTTTAGCTTAATGTGCATCTGAAGGAAGGAAACTTTCAAATAATTATGGGTTATGTAACCATGGGAAACAAGATCCTGTTCAGGGTCTTGTTAAGTGAAAAATCTTAACCCACCTGAAGTTATGGCTACTCAGATTCACATTCTGTAGCACTGTGCAAAGCATGATGAAAATGCATCTTCTGATGTTGATAGACTTTGTTCTTTACCAAATAAAATAGAATTTAAGGGATACTTGCTGTTGTTTCCAATGCTCTGAGGCTTCAAACGTTTTCTTTATCTCAAATAAACTGATCTTAAAGTTACAGTATTTAAGGAAATACAAAGCTGTAGTGTAATAAATTCATGCTAATAGTAAGTGCGATACACTTGGAAATAAGAATGTGCCTATTTTTACAAGTTGCAGAGGTGAAGAAGAAAAGTTGATGGAAAAGAAGTATTTAAATTTATTTTTTGCGGGCTTATGGAACACAGGTTATTCCTCCCCCTGGCGCTATGCTGTTTCAAGTGTGCCCTGAGAGATGTGTTAGTGCAGACTGTATTGGTAATTAGTGAGAAGACAGACAGAAATGTCCTGTGAAAGGGGCAAATTCAGCAGATGTGAACAACAGAAAGTGAACAGAAACACGAGATATAGCTTCTATGGAGTGAGACAACTTGGTGTGTAAATACTAAATACGTTACTTAAATCTACCTTCATCAAAATAAGTAATTTGTTTTCATTATTATCCAAACTGTACTGAGAATTCTAAGCGTATATTGTCACTTCAACTAAAATCATCAAAATGATCGTAATCTTGGACTTTAGTGTTTGGTTGGGTTTTTTCAGTAAGTTTTTCCTTGTTAGGTATCAGTATATTATGAACATTATGGATAACTATGATTTCTCATATGTGATTTTCTTTCTAGGTATCACCAAAGAGTGTTGTATATTGATATTGATATCCATCATGGTGATGGTGTTGAAGAAGCATTTTATACCACAGATCGTGTCATGACAGTATCATTCCATAAGTATGGGGAATATTTTCCGGGCACAGGGGACCTTAGGGTAAGGTTGAACATGAAATTTCATTAGGTCATAAATTCCCTCTTAATCTCTTCGTTGTAGATACTGTTTTAGTATTAAGTTACAATAACTGTATCCAGTAATAACATACAGTAGTAAATTTTCAGAAAATGTTAGCCTAGAGTGATAGATTTGTTGAAGAATCTCAGGGGGAAAAAACCCCAGGATAGTGGGAAAGTAAATTATGAACTTCTACACAAAATCAACACCTTCACGTCTGGATAAATTGTCTCAAATTGTAGTTCAAATATATAATTAGTTTAGTTCACTCAGATTTTGGAAGTGTCTCTAGGAAGACAACGTGGTACGCTTATAATGGTTGTCTGTACATTTCAGTTCTGCGAATACAGTGAAAAGTAGCTGTTTGGAGATCAAATGGCTTCAAAACTTACTTTAAATCATAGAATAACTTTAAGCCAGAGCTTTAATAGTCACTAAGCTTCATTTGCAACTTTTTTTGTTGTGGTCTGTTTGCCTTGTCATACAGTTGGCTTGTTTTTGGAATATTTCTTCTGCCATGAAGTGTGTTTTGAGTTCTCATGATGCTCACTGCTGAAGAACTTCACCATGCCCCGCAGACAATTGTGTACTAAGCCTTCTAGCTAGCTTGAGGAGGGTAGTACTGACTGGCCTGTGAAGAATTATCATTTAAGCTGTTGTAGAATCTCTGGCAAAGCTGAGAATGGAAAGCAATTTTCCTGGCCCTTCATGTTAATTTTAAGTTAGTCATTACTCATGTTAGACCATTAGAACAGGAAATTGTTCCACTTCACAATTTGAAAGAATATTTCAACTCTTAGGATTAATCTGTTCCTAGCTTCAAACTCTGACGCTGGACAAACACTTACATTAAAGCTCTCTTTTTTTTTTTTTTTTTTT
>VZSF01004745.1:49795-62154 GCA_013398295.1 Chionis minor | reverse complement strand
TTTTTTTTTTTTTTTTTTTACCCTCCTCAGAGGCACTCTGAGGATATTGGTCCTCTGGTATTAGCAATTTTGTACATTAGCTTGTACACACAGTAATTTTTTTTTTAAAAAAAAGTAAACAGCTCTAAAAAGTTGACTTATAAAAATGCTATGTTGGGAAAGGATTTACTATCTTTAAATTGATTCAAGAGATGTGGGTATTTGTGTTTCTACTAATATTCTTGGAATGTGTGCTCCCCAGTGTGCTGATGATACCCAGAGGACACAGCAGTAAATGGAAGTTAAACTTTAAGTCAGTGGGGTGCTAGGCGTTGATTTCAGTGTTGTTGTTGGAGCTGAATGTTATTATGGCTGTGTTAGACTTTGTTAAACTGCGTTCTAAATCAAATTAGGTAGAAATCAGATTAGACATTGTTTTTATCCATGTGGTTTAACTTGACTGGCCACAAGGTGGTAGTGGTGCTTCAAACAAAAAGCAGCTTGGACCAGGATGTTTATAAAGACAAGCTGTTGCTGAATTTGGCTAGATTCTTTTTTTTTTTAAGGGTTAGATGTCTTGGCTTTTTAGAAACAGCACTTCCCGTTGACAGTGAAGTTTATGGATTCTTCACCTCACCACACCCAGGACAAAGAATTTAAAGATACACAGTTGGAATAAATAGAAGAATATTGTATGTTATTGGGATTTTTTTAGCACAGTGTCAGTGGCAAACAGTACCTCAGGCATGGTAACTTTTATTCTGTGCTGCTAGCTAGTATTTTGAAATGAGCATTGTCTGCATACAGACTTCAGCAGGCTTTACTGCAATTATTATATCCCCCAACAAAGCCATTAACTTTTTCCTATCTCCAGAGCTTGTAAAGCTAATTGAACTAAAGGGAGAACTAGTTCTCTGAAAAGTCAGTGTTCCTTCTGGAGACTGGTGGTGTGCTGCTTGCTTCTGCTCAACTTGATTTGCTGTTGCTGATTATCTACATCGACTTTTAACAACCAAATCTTACCTTTGTTTTTGTCAGTGGGCTCCATTCAAGCTTGTTTCTGTGGTTTTTTTGGTTAGCTGGTCTAGTTTGTTGATTGGGTTACACTTATTTGATGCAGGAACAGATTATGCATCGGCTGATGACTTTGTGATTGCAGCTCCATCAGTGTAGCTGAATCTCACTGAGGTTGTCTAGTTCAGCTGCGTTCATCGTTTTTTCTGCTGAAGGTATTGTGCAGTCTGAACTTCGAGTGTCCCTAGGAAGTTATTTGACTTTCTACACAGATGATAGCACTAATCTTGTTTGATACACGTGTAGATAGGTCGTTTGAGACTGTAGTGCTATGTAGAAGCTGAGGTTCTGTGAGGAAATTTGATTCGTTGATAAATGGGCAACTACCAGAAAGTTATATTCTTTCTTCAGTGTTTATAACCAATGCAAGTATCAGTTAAAAAAAACATCCCTTGAGTAGCTCAGGCTGGAAATCAATTACCTTGTTTAGTGGGAAACTGAACATTTGGTTTTGCTATGTTTTAGGATGAGATTGATTTAATGCTTTCTTTTTTGTGTGTGTGTGTTTGGTGGGTTTTTTTTAAATCTTGAAATCTGGAAAGTAAGGTACTATCACCTCAGAAAAGTCAGCATCTGAAAGCTTAGGTGATTCACTTAGGGAGATTCTGGGTAACTGTCATGCTGCAAATCAGCCAGAGTTGAGTTCAGCAGGGGTCTTCAGTGTCACTAATCTTACAATACTGTGAAATGTTAATAATGTCCTGAAAGAAGGAAGAAAAACAAGTCATCTGTTAACATTGTGCCTGTGCTGCATTGGCCATTCATGTCTGTGTCAACCCCCCACCCCAATAAACACTAGTTACTGGAAGTGATGTATTACTGTTGTATTCACTGCTAAAGGAGGCTTTGTTCAGGAAGATGGAAAAAGTCCATGACTATTTCAATAAGTGTTGAGTTTAGTATTTGTATTGCTGGGCCATCCTACTGGTGACTTATAGTTTTCCAAGGATGTTGGACCTGAAGTGTGCTCTTTCTGCAGAGCTGCTGTTTGATAATAATCTACAGCCAAAAAGAACAGGTTAAATCTTACTGTCTTCCTCGCTGTGCCTCTGCTAGTGGGAGGGAACAACTCTGTAAATTGGATTGGTTTCTGTCTGTCTTGGTGGTGAGCTAAAGGGAAGAAGTGGGAATGTGTGGCAAGTGGGCATCTTTACGTTTTGATCTGATTATCAAAACAGAAGTGGATGGATTCAGGGTTTATTCACTTGATTTGATTTTATTTTTTTTGCAAAGAGTTTTTTCTTTTAATGTGTAGGTTGTCCAGGAAAGCTGGTAAAATAGACTACTACAGTTCCTGCCTTGTCATCTGATGGAACTGAGAATAATCTGCAAGTTCACTTTTTTTGTTTAAAAAGTCTCAGTTTCTTCAAGGGCACCTATAAGTGGCCTCTGTTTGATTTCTCTCTCCCTTTTGCTGGAGCTAGTTCTTCATCCTGTGTTGAGAGCAAAGAATATGGTTTTCAAAACCCCCTTAAATCCAAATCTTCTGTATAGCACCAAAGCCATGCATATTACCTTGCTCTTTCTCAGTTTTCTTGCACTTTTTTGCTTAAGTATTTTTACTGGGCTAAACTGATCAGTTCTGTTTTCTCTTTTTGTCTTAAATCTTTGAATTAAAAAAGCAAGTGTACTTGCTGCAAATTTAATCTTGGTGTACAATTTCTACACTCCAAAATGATTTTATGGGAGAACGGGAATCAAGTAAGGTACTTGGCCTCTTTTCCCCTTGCAGGCATGAGTATACAAAATAGCGGATCAGACTTCTGTAGACTTTTTTCCATGATACCTTCATGTGCTTCTATGTTTGTAATAACACATTTGTCATCTTGGCTCCTAGGACATTGGTGCTGGAAAAGGCAAATACTATGCTGTCAACTTTCCAATGAGGGATGGTATAGATGATGAATCGTATGGACAGATATTCAAACCAGTGAGTACTTTTTTTTAAGCTCTCTGGAAAGTTTCTGGGTTTATCTTGTGGATTTATTTTCATAATGGGAATTAACAACTTCCTATTTTATACTGATTATAGATTATATCCAAAGTAATGGAGATGTACCAGCCCAGCGCTGTGGTATTACAGTGTGGAGCAGATTCACTGTCTGGTGACAGGCTGGGGTGTTTTAATCTTACTGTTAAAGGTAAGCAGAAGAGTATTTGTCTATAACTTTTTATTTAATAGAAACTTCTATCTTTCATACTATTTTTCAAGACACTTGCATGATGAGGACTGGAGTCACAAAGATTTGTTCGTTACTATGATTAATCACCTCTTTCTCTACTATACAGGGATGGCCAAAAGAAACCCAGAAGTTGCCTCTTTCTTTCTGTCCATCTAAAAAAGTTAAGAAGCTTGCTTTTCCATGTTCTTCCTAGCCACTCAAGTGATTGATTCCCTTTCTTCTATGCACAGGCTTTCTGTAGCTTTAAAGTGATGCTCTTGAATGACAGGACGGCAACAGTTGTCCTACTGCAACACTTACTGTGATGGGCAAAAAACTAGTGATCCACTTAGTATGACTACAGATACTAAACATCAAACACCTTGTTGGGTGTAAGATAGGTATTAATGAAATGAGAATACTCACTGCATTGCTAAATTTTATAGAATTAATTTATTTTAGTAGTATTTATGTTTCTACCCAAAAGTGTGGCTCTCAAATTTGAGATGAGATAATTTAGCAAACCTTATTATAATAATAGTAATAATATTTTTATTAGCTTTATATCATTTTTGTCAATAATATTTAAGTGATAAAATGTTAAATGTATGTTGAACTTTTGCTAAGCCTTGAATCTAGCCTCTTTGAATCATTAATTTTCTGGGTGTTCTTGTTTTCCTAATGAGGCAATTAGAGTTTTGTAGGCAACAAAATGCAGTATAGTATCTGTTGGGTCTGCAGTGTTTCAGGGTTCTTTTCTTGATTTGCACCAGGTGGCAAAGCTACTTCAGTTGCCTATACAGCTCAGATTTTTTTCCATCTTACATATCTTGGAAACCAAGAGAGCTGCTGCCTCCTACAGATGCCTTTCAGTATGCTGTATCTCCCCGGAGTGTGTACTGTCTTGGCACCAGTTCACTCTGTAAGCAAGACTTAGCAACCTCTAATACAGGTTCAAATTTAGAAGTAGAAAGGACCAAGTATTGATTTACTGTTTTTTTTTTTCCCCTTCTTCCCCTTTGCATTTGACTGAGAAATTGTCCCTGGATTTGTCACTGTATTTTGACATCAGTTATGAAAAGACAAAATGCTAAACGTTCTAAGAGCATTTCAGAACAGCAGCAATAGACCATCATGCAAAGTCTCTGAAGATGGGTGGATAATGTTCGGTGTATTTTGTAGAGTTCCTGTCTGTAGATCTTGATTTCTTGTGAGGTTGTGTTTAGCTTTTGGGGGAGACAGTTCTATTTTACTTCAGTCAATTCAGTTCTCACTTCATAAGTGTGACTGCATAAGTCTGATTAAATAGTCCATTATATATTTTTCTGTTTAATAGATATTTTGTATATATTGTCAATTCTTTTTGTGTTTGACAGGTCATGCTAAATGTGTGGAGGTTGTAAAGACTTTTAACTTGCCGTTGCTGATGTTAGGAGGAGGAGGATATACTATTCGTAATGTTGCTCGATGCTGGACGTATGAAACTGCTGTTGCCTTAGATTGTGAAATTCCTAATGGTAAATATTAATACCCAAATTAATATTTTATTAAGAAATAGTCATGGGAGGGTTTAAGTGAACAGACAACAAATACTTCTGTAGCTAACGGTAATGCATCAGTCCAGAATAAACTGTAGAAAGCTATTGTTAGGATTTAGCTAATAAATTTTCAGTAGCTTATACACTAAAACTTAAGCATTTGGTGCCTTTTTTTATGCCTTAGCAAATGCTTTAAATGATTGGATCATCTTTGGAAAATTCAAAACATGTAAAACTTACAGAACTTTACTTGTAACTATTTTTAATATAAATGACATCAGTATGATAGAATATATACTGCATTTTGATTGTAAGAGCATAGAACTGTGGAAGCTGGCCACCACAGACATGGTATTTACAAGAAATTTGCAAGTGTACGTTTTACATAGTAAAGCATAACTTTTCCTTCATTGTATCTATGACTTAAAAGTAACTGGAAGTATATTGACTTCTACTCTTCCATTTGACTCAATTTGGACTATACAAGCTATCTTGAAATTTAAAATAAAAAAAGCAATAGTAGACTTCTTTTGAATAGTTGAGTAGTGAAGTAATTTCTCTGAGGAAGATCCCCAAAGATCCTTCACTCCCTTTACTTCTGGCCAGTTATACTTCTGGACATGTTTTTGGAATGCTTTTTTATAAAATTGGTATTTGGACTGGTTTTGCACATCAATCAATGGCAATTTCATGTTGGACTGCAGCTTTTGCTGATAACCTTTTGCTGTTCATGTATGTCTTGCTGAATTCATAGTATTTCTGTCTGACTTCAGTGGAATGCTGCTGTCAGTAAGAAAAGAATATTTGGACAATACCTTTCAAGATGTGTATTATCCATCTTGCATGTCAATATATATTCTTTGTCAGCCAAAGCTTTTGAAGAAACAGTAGTATTTCCTTACCTTGGGACTTTTTTTTCCATTAGCATGTCCCATGTAATGGATAGATACCAAGTTTTTGGGATTTTTTTTTTTAACATTCCTCTCAACTTTCTGGGTCCCTGTCATCTTTAGTCTATTCTGAGAAAGAACAGTGCATTTCTAAATGTTGCAATAGCAAGTAATCCTCCTGTCTCCTTTCTGTCCACTTAACAAGATCGCATATCCTGTAAAAATCACAAATGAAGAAACAAAACAAAGAGTTCAATTAGAAGTGGATTTCAGTGTCTTTATTTCTTAAGGGTTCTAGGTTTTTTAGATTTCTGTTAACTTTATCTGGGAAGATACAGTTGTATTTAATATAAAATATTATTGTTTTCCTACATATGAAATCTTCATTGACTTCATTTTGCGGCTTAGATGTTTCAATCAGGGACCATTATCTGTGAAAATACAAAAAGTGCCGGGGGCGGGGCATGGAACAGACAGACATGGTCATCACCAAACTGCTGTACAGTGATGACCATGGGTATTGAGCTAGATGTCATCTTCAGCCTAATGATACATATTATATGTTTTACTGAAGGAATATTTTGAGTGGCTCACTTGAACCTTTCCAACTGGACTAACTTTGAAAACAGTTATAATAATCCATCAGTTGATCTTTTCTTTCCAGCAGAAGTAGTATCTTTAGTTATTTTACCAAATCTGTTACGTTGTTCCAGTGTATGTTCTAACATGATTACAGTAAACTTTCTCTTGCTCTTTGTATTTTGCCAACACATTTCAGTTCGTCTACTGAATAATTTAGAGAAAAAACACTGAACGGTTCAGGCAGTACTTAAGTATTATTGCTTTGCTGAATGCGTCAAGTTTGATAGTTCTCTAGCTAAAATCCTGTCAAAACTATTGTTGTATTTAAAATGTTTAAAATCTTTTTTGTGTCACAAAGCTGTCTTTATGTTTTGCTTGTAGAGTTGCCATACAATGACTACTTTGAGTATTTTGGACCAGACTTCAAGCTTCATATTAGTCCTTCGAATATGACTAATCAGAATACACCAGAATATATGGAGAAGATCAAGTAAGTAGTGATTACCTTATCTATCAAGTAGCTCATGTGCTCTGGAGTTTTGTTAGGCAGTTTTGAATGCTGTATGCCTTTCTTTGTTACACACTAAAAATAAGTACTGAATACTTTTGATGTATTTTTCACTCCTGTCAGAAGAGGTACTTTTTAAAAGTCTGTTCCTACAACAGTATGTATGCTGATGAAGTCCTGTGACTATAAATGTGGAAATTTAAGACCCAGCTTGGATTTTTATTTTTTCCAGCAGCTAGAGAGATGACTATTTTACTTGGCTTCCCATTTTAATTTTAGAGAAAGTTTGTCCTGTCAAGAAAGAAGCTGGTATGCTGTGATGGTTAGGATTTCTAATTCTCAGCTCTGTGCCTAAGCATGAACCAAGATTGTCATTCTTTGTAGCTGTCAGCTGTGGAAATAAGAAGTCGCATGTCTGCTCAGACATCCAAAATTGTGGAGAGAGAGTGATATGCGTGCAGGGAGTTGAGTGACTGTGGTTTGACAAATCTGCAAGGTTTGAGAAGTGCTTGTTGCTAAGCTATAGCGAGTATCTGTTTTTAGCCTGTGCCACTTCTGATACTTAGTTTATGCCTCCTACATTGTGAAGGTTTGATTGTAAACAACTATTTTACTTCAGGGATGGAGTAATGCGTACATACAATCAATTCTGTACTCAACTGATCAGAAATAATTGGTTAGCCTGAAGTATTCCTTGCTTACTGAGGCTTGTCCTTGCTCTGGATTTCAAAGAATAAGCCCCCACCCCTGCCCCAAGTTTTAACAGGCTGTTAACGGTGCACAGGAATTCTTTTAGTTACTAAAAATAGCTGAATAAAGATGTGAAGCTAGCTGTACAAGTTTGCCAGTACTGTTATAACCTGTAAAACTGTCAAATAGCAAAATTCACTCAAGCAGTTAAAGTAGTAGTTTTTGAAGTAGATGGTATGTAGACTGTGATTGGTGTTCATAACATAAATATATAAATCAAAATCTAATGAAAGAGTTTTAGTTTTTAATAACGTGCAAGGGGTGGAAAAAAACCAGCTATTTTTCATTGATGTAATTCTACACAATTTCTCTGCAGTATGACTCTCCAGCTGGTGATCCTCCAGGCTGCTTGCTGTATATTGAATATTACTGACCTTTCATAGTGCAAGTAGGCTGCACAACTTGCTCTTTAACACATCCCTGGGCGCGGATTGCATGTGTTCTCTTGGTACTCTCACATCCACACATGTGTACACATGTACTACACGTGTACTAGCACCCACAAGAAGAGCAATGACCCATCATTTCAGAGAATCTTCCTTCAGTTAGTTGTATGCCTTCACAGAGACCCAACTTTAGAGGACTCCCTGGACTGGCAAAACTGGTTTGCCAGGTCATGTGACTTGAATAGAGACTGTAAGGATTCCAAAAAAGCACCAGTTGCCATTTAGCTCTTCAAGTTGGGCAGAAGGATACAGAGATAGTTGTTAGAAATGCTAATATTTGATGCTTGCCACACCTTTCTCTCTACTTGGACTTCTTCGGAGCGATAGCTTTAAGTTCCAGAAGTCGTCCAGTATCCTTACTCTTCCTGCATGGGTGTTTCAGAGTGGGGGTCTGTTGCATGAGGTTGCTCAGACAGGAGGGAACTTCTCTCTGTTCTCCCTGAAACAGCCAATGAGGAATCTTATCCCGATGGAGCGTTTTTGACCCTGAAGCCATTGCCACACACAGTGTAGAAGTCTTCATGCTTTAAGTGTCTGGCTTGCTTTCTAAGAAACTAGAGCATAGTTTATTATCCTACTTAATGCTCTAGCTTGTTATAAACAGAGTAGTACTGTCACATGGTTCAGCCTAAGTGGGCAATACTTCTGCTGACCCTGTGGGGAATTGAAGGTTGACGTTGATTGAAGTAAGTGTTTAAAAATTTCAAAGAAAATTATGTTCAAGTACAGTGTGGATACTAATGTTCTGTTACAGATGGAAATATTTCTGAACTTGGCATGCCTTTTTTTTTAATGAAACAATGACTCCAAAGCAGGTTAACTTTGAATGCAGAGTTCTCAGAATTAAATACAAAATCCAAGGAAATGCTACTTCCGTGTAGTAATAACTTTCCGTGTCTGTTACTTGCAGGCAACGCTTATTTGAAAACTTGCGCATGTTACCTCATGCACCTGGTGTACAGATGCAGGCCATTCCTGAAGATGCTGTTCATGAAGATAGTGGAGATGAGGATGGAGAAGATCCAGACAAACGCATTTCTAGTAAGAAATACCTTTTAATGACAGAGCATGTTCAAGTAGAATCTTTTTAGATCTAATTGGTCAGAACTTTAGTCCTAGTAGTGCAGTACTGGAAGACTGGCAGGTTTGTTTCCTCAGTAAAAAAGGTTTGCCACTGCTCTGCCAGTTTTGCTATTCTTAAGGCAGAATCTGCACAAATTTGAAGCTGTTAAAGGGGTTTAAAGAAGTGCTGAAGGAACGTGGGTTTTTTGCATCTTACAAAACAGTCTGGCAATTTCAAATCTAAAATAGCTACTCCAGAAGTCTCAGATGAATTGTAACTAAAGGAATACAGGACTTGGCTCCTGTGTTTTGCTGTTCACAAAAAATAACGTTCCCCATTGAGGTAAAGTGAGATACTGTGTTTTCAAAACAAATGTTTTATTTGTTAGTGTTTTTTTGTTGTTAGTTTTGTTGTTGTGGCAGAGAGCTTTTCCATACTTGCAGCACTGCCCCTCACTTCATTACTATTGGCCTTTGTATGGACAATGAGTTGTTCTTCAGCTATAGCTAAGAGTTGCCTGCTACATTTAACCTTTTTTTGATGGTGATTGGAGTAATTCTGTAACCTCTTATTGGTGCACGGTCTGTTTTCCGAACTGTTGAAACCATGTTTTCTTCTGTGATTTAGTTTCCAGTATTTGAAATTCATTTGATACATTTTAAAACTCCCCCTGTGTCTCTGTAAAGCTATTTTTGGAACTCATTGTGAGAGTCCCAGAGTATCTTGAAAAGATAATCTGTTTATCCATAAATTAGTTCATCAGCATTAAATGATTATAGTATATTATTAGTCATTCCTAATTTAATAGTTCTTTTTTATTAAGCATATTGTAGTTTATGCTCAATTAATTTTGTAAATCTAAATCCTAGTTCGAGCATCTGATAAGCGCATAGCCTGTGATGAAGAATTTTCAGATTCTGAAGATGAAGGGGAAGGTGGCCGACGAAATGTTGCGGATCATAAGAAAGGAGCAAAGAAAGCCAGGATAGAAGAAGACAAGAAAGAGACAGAGGATAAAAAAGCAGGTAGGACTCTGGTGTGATTTCATCCTATATTTTAAAAATGCAAATGCCAGTTCTTTGTGAAGAAAGATGAGTTTTCTGTTAACAGTTGATTAGCTGTTGAGATGATGATTTATTTTTTCCATCATATTTAAAGCATCTATTTTAAAGTAATCCATTTCAAGATACAGCTTTTTACACTAAAATAGTATTTTTAGCCAAGGGTTATTGTTGCTTCCTCACAAGCTTGAGATCTTAGACCCAGATTTGTATAGCTTAATGAAAGTAAAGATTAAAAAATGGTTCCTGCTTTAAGTTTATGTTAGACAAAGAGTTTGTTCCTGTTTGGTTTTTGTGGGGTGAGCCAGCTAGTTTTCTCTGAAACAGAAGCTGGTTATTGTTCTGGGGATAGTGTAATACTAAGGACTCTTGACTTTTCTAAGAACAGACTACATCTTAGTGCTACAAGATTACCACGCAGGTCTTGGGGCATATCCAGGTCTTGTTACTGCATGCCATCATTATGGCCAGTCCAGAGAGACATACCCTGAGGTATTTTGAATCACTTGGCATTGTGCCCGGATCACTCCTTTGGATGGATGCATTTAACACTGTATGTTAATATGTAACCAGTGATGACTTCTGCAAGCTACTTCTGTCTGGCTAGGAGTATATACCAAAAAAAAATGTAACTTGGTCATGCTTTTTTCTTCCGAAGTCTTTTAAGGTTTTCTTGCATATCTTGGTATACTTAAAATCTTGTTATTTTTCAGATGTTAAGGAGGAGGATAAATCCAAGGACAGCAGTGGTGAAAAGACAGATGCCAAAGGGTAAACCCTAATTAATTACTAATGAATGTCACCTTTTAGAAAAGTGTTTATTAATTCAAAATATGATAAAATAGTGATCTCTGTAGAGATCACTTTCAATTCCTCGTAATACTAAGTATTTTAGTCTAATGACAGTAGTAATTCAAAATTGCATTTCTAAAACAGGTAATTGAAAAAATGAAACAACTTAACAATTTAATTTTTGCCTTTATACAGAGCAAAATCAGAACAGCTCAGCAATCCTTGAACAAAAGATAGCCTCTCATCAATTGCAGAACATAATACTAGAATTGGAGAATACCTAAAAGAAGAAAAGTTTTCATATCAAGAGAGACTGCTGATTTCATTTTGTACTATTTGGCATGGACCGTATTTATTTTCAAACGGCTTTGTTCTGGTTTTTGGCAAGTTGTATTGTGAGTTTTCTAATTATGAGGCAGAAATTCCTTTCTTCACCATGCTTTATGTAATAGTATTTAAAAATGGATGTGAGTTATTATGTTAAATGTCTAAACTGATCTATTAAAGTAATTTGCCTTTCCTGAGCTGATTTTACCTTTTTTGTAATTTTATCTTTATTAAAAAAAAAAAATTGTACTTGGTTGTCTTTTGTCCATCATTGAACTACACAGAGTAAAAACTCCATATAAATTAGGCAGACATATTTATCTGTGAGGAGCTGGTGGATTTAAACGGACAGCTGGTGAATGCAGGAGTTGAACTGTGTTGCTTTCATTGACTCCACGCATTTCAGTGGCTTCTGCGTGGGGTGCAAACAAATGTATTGGAATGCGGGTATGTGTGATTTGAGCAGGCTGAATGAATGGGTGAAGAGATGTTGGTGTAAGGTAGTTGTATGAACTCACATTTTAATGTGAAGGTTTAAAACTCTGCAGTCACATGCCTTGTATTATCCAAGAACCTTTTCCACCATCAGAATCTACTCGAAAGACTGATTCATTTGATGTTCATGAAAAGTCTTATGGTCGTCTTCCAAAGCTTGCAAGATAGGAAGTGAAAGTTTGGATTTAACTTGTAACCCATTCTGATTTTTTACAATCATGAGCAACACAAAACTTTGTCCCCCTTAAAAAGAAAGGGGTTTATTGCCTTTCTTCTTGGTTCATTAGTTAGTTATGGTGCCTGAATTGAGAGAGACCTGAGTGTGCACATTCATTTTTTTCTTTCTCGATCTACAACAGTTGTCTTATAGGTTAACGTAATGAAATGCACAAGCTTTGGCATCAAGATTTCAGAGCAGTGAGCCCAGAAGTTGCAGAACTGCATTTGTACACTATTTTTTTTTTAAATAAAAAATTGTCTTACTATTTTTTTAACTTATTCTCTCTCTTTTCCATAGAATTCTGGGATTGTGGTCTATGGCCTAATTGGTTGATTGGTGTTAAAATTCCAGAGCACTACTTTGAATTATCTGTGCTTTTGTTTTGTCCAAATGGCTCTTCTAAAGATATGTCATGTGTTGTCTAATTTGACTCTTTTTTTTTTTTTTAATGAAAAAAATTTTCGCTAAAAAT
>VZSF01004745.1:7028-45651 GCA_013398295.1 Chionis minor | reverse complement strand
CTTTAAAAACAAAAACCCTTAACCTTTTTTTTTTTTTTTTTTTTTTTTAAGAAAAGACAAAAAGACAGCTATTGCTAGAATTGCCCTGCAGGATCTTACATGCTTCTTCCATCTAAAGAGAAAAATTAAGACCAGTGAAGATGGCATATTCTCATCAGACCAGGGGTTGGTCTAAACCATCGGCACCACAGGAATAGAATGTAAATGCTTGTTCCATCTACCCATAACTGACAGGAGCCTGTGACTCCACGTGCACACCGAGCATGAGAAAAACAGCACCTCGGTCACTGGTGCTGAGGTCACAGCTCTGTGTTTTGCAGAAGTAAGGACTTGTGCTGCACAGGCTCAACGTATGGGATGAGGAAGAAGCACCACTACAGGGCTGAGCTGCTCTGCAAACCCTGGGGAAGGTCTCTTGTTTGTGGTACCTTTAAAAGAGCTTGCTCAGCTGTCCAAGGGGGAGAATATGGGTCTCTGTTTAGCCTAATTTAAACTTTCTCTTGTTTACCCCTCATAGGCTGGCGTTTCTTAGGCTGGACTGCACGCAGGGGACAGCTCTAAGATTCTCATAAGCTCCTAAACTTGATTTTGTTTGGAAACCCGCTTCATTCTTCGTGCCTATGCCTAAAGCAATGTTTGCTGTGTCAGAGGGAAGGGAGGGGAAATCTAACTGTGGAGCAGGCTTGGAGGGAGGAAAAAAATCCCTTGGTATCTGTAAAATCTGAAGTGCTTTCTGTTTACCTTGGTAGATGTTTCCTATTCCCAGATGAATGGTGCCTTAGATCTTAAAACGATGGCCTAAATTTAAGAGATGAGCTATTTTGGGTGCCTAATCTGAAAGAGCCATTTGGGATTTGATGTTGAGAGGCAGATAAACAGCCGTTCTACAAATCGGCACCTCCAAATCAAAGTTGCTATGGAGAGCGCGAACATCTTGCAGTTTCTACATTGTTGAACCGAAATTTTGGAACATGAGTTAAACCTTTATGTGACAGCAGCAATGATTAGTTACTGCATACATGCCTCTTCTGGTTTCTCTGTGCTACACAATGACATGAAAAGTTTCTTTACAAATTTCTATTTTTAATATTAAAAATACTGCCAGTGCTGTTACAAATCCACATTGGTATGGCTTCATTGTTTGTTTTCTTTTCTCAGACTGCTAAGTTGTCTTCTGAAAGCCGGCCAGGAGAATTGTAATGCAGGTCTTGGCGCGTCCCTATAGTGTTCATTGTTAGCGTGTGGTAAGCACGTCTAGGCACGCTACAGAGGAGCAGCAGTGCATGATACCATGACTGTTTTGGCTCTTTGGAGCCCGGAGTGATACAAACCTTGACAAACAGTTGGGGTAGCTCCTGCAGGAACAAGCATTGAAGCAGACCGCAACTAAAGGTGCAGCTCTTACAACACACTGGCTTGAAATGACCTTGCTCAAGCTTTCAGCAGCGGTTTTGCCAGGACAGAGTTCGTCTTGGGTCGATTTAAAATTAAGTCTCAGGTAGGCTGAGCTTGTGTCTAACAGAAACAATGCTTTTGGGGTGCTGGCTGAGTGCATCCCAGCAGCGGGGAGTTGAACTCTAGTGTTAAGGCTGAAACTAAGATATGTGATAGAGAGGAGATAGGTAGAAGGGAAATTTGTTGTTGTTGCTGGTCCCATCAGAGGGTGCGACAACAGGACTCTCACTGTTAGTCCTGGAGACCTTGCTTCACCAGAGCCACCTCCTCTTCCCCCAGCAGCTCCATCTGTGCTTGTTTAAAAAACAAGCAGGCCCTGCCTGCGCTGCCCCAACCATGGCATTTCCTACTTGAGGTCTCCAACAAGCGGATATGGGAGTTCCCGGGAGTACTGAACCCTGCAAAAATGGCCTTTTGGGTAAGGTATTTACAGAGTTTCAAAGGTTGCGAGGTTAGCTAGGGTGCATTCCTCTGTTCCCTTTCTTTCAGTTGATCACTTCTGTTTGTGGGCAGCACACAGCTTAGTTCTGCATGCGCTCCACCTGCTGTACGAGCTGGTGGGCACCACCAGTTGTCTGTGCCCAACCAGAATCTGGAGTCATTTCTGGGAAGCACGAATCCATGGCTCTGAGGGTGTGGGAGCCAGAGAAAGAGGAATCAGGGGCTCCACCTTTTCCCTCCTCCCTGTATAGGAAGTTATGTGGGAGTTTGTTGGGCTGTCACCCTCGAAGGGACACTGCCTCCAGGACAAACAGAGGAGGTATGACCTCACTCAGCTCAGCTCAGCTCCCACGCAGTGAAATGCCATAAACAAGGGCTGTTTGCACGTGACAGTTCTCCTGAATCTAAACACAGCTAATACAAAAGATGTGCAAGGCCCTCTAGAAACCATTCAGCAAAACATCAGAGCTCAAAGCCTCGTTAGCAAGCACTTTACTGACATGCTTCTGATTTTGAAAAGAAGCTCAGAAGAGAAAAGGAAAAAAAAAAAAAACAACAAAAAAACCTGGTGAACTCCTGCAGCCTCTTTCCTGAACTTTTGAATGGTCATTAAAACCACCGTTGTCCTGTTTAAGGAATTTGAAGTGTGTTTGTTAAGGTTACACTGTGTTCACAGCATCTCCATCTTACCCTGGAGGAGTAAGACCGGACCCAGAGACTGTGAGCATTGGATAAGCTTTGCCGTCCATAGTGTCATCTCATGCATTGTTTGCTTTACATCCTTTTGTCCTGCCCTTACACCTCCTCACCTGGGCCAGTAACCCAGTCAAAGGTTGGGGCTGGGGAGCTGATCTGGGACTTGGAGTAACCCAGCAAAAAGGTTCTGTGCGCTCATTCCCTCATGAGCTGGCACCACTTGAGGCTCCTGCAGTGGGGTGGGAAGGAGGTGGGAAGAGGCAAAGGTCACTGAGTGTGGTACCAGTACTGAGAGAAGGGCTTAACAAAGAGTTTTTCTTTGTTGTTCTTTCTCCTTGTTATTTATAGGGCTCATTTTTCAGGGTACAAATTACACCAGTTTAAGAGAAGTATTATGGAAATACTGCATATTGTAAGTGCCTAGTCTTTTCAGTATTAATGTTCAAGTAGTGAGTAAACTAGTCCTTGCTTAATAAGACAACTGGAAAACTATCTGATTTTTAAAAGAACAGTTCCCAATTAGAATGAACCTTGAACGTTTGATGCTTAACTCCTGTTGAGTTCTGAGGCTGCTGCTGTAACAAGGACAACTCGTTAAGCTGGTGATAAAAATTTTGACTACTTTTTCAGGGTACTGTGTTAAAAAAAACACCCCACCAACCAACCAAAAAAGAACAAACAATGAAAACTCCCAGAACCAACTCAAAATGAGGTATCTGCAAAATACTTTGTCTTGTTTGATCTCTTCACTATTTCAGCTCTTTTTTCCTTCTGTCCACATTCTCCAACCCCAGATGGTGAGGCCAGTGAAATGCTCGTGCACATTACCCATATTCATTGATGAACTTGGCACTGAAGAGCTGTTACAAACCACTGTTGTGGTCCTGCTACTATGCACAGTCCTATTTATTGTTTTACGTCTGCCTGAAGTTTTGTTATGGATGGAGGGTTTGTCTGTAAATTCCTTTGGAGTTTCTCAGCTTGGTGAGATTGGTAGGGGGTGGGGGTTTAATGTGTTACTTCTCTGCCAAAAATACTTGGATGCATTCTTCAGATGTTCTATTGTTTTAGGCTTCTTGCAGCTGCTTTGTGACATGGGTTTTTTTTTAAAAAATTTAATTCTCTTTTACTATCCCTACTTTCACTATTTACTGAGGGTTTTTTTCTGATTCATCATGAAGAGCCAATTTAACACTCATGAAGATTGTACAGAATTATTTACTTACCAATGTAAAGTCCCTTCTTAAAAAAACCTGTTCCTTTATAAAACTTGATGGAATGACCTGGCACTTTGCCTCTTTTCAGAGGGCCCTTGTGAGTTAGGTGAGTGCTATTGCTTCCTTCTGTTGATAGGAACAGGGAGGCAACAATTAGCGAGTCCTAACCCAGTGCAAATGAAATTAAAGACACTCTTTTACTGTTTTTTTGTTTTGTTTTGTTTTTCCCTTCCCATCTCTTTAAGTTTTCATACCACCACTCTGTCTCTTTTTTATGGTCTGAAGCAGACAACAGATGATAAAGATCCTAATGAAAATAGCTGTGGGCAAGACAAATGTCAGATATTGAAAAGCATGTGTAGCATAGGGTAAAATATTAGCAACTCATACATTCATGTTGATCTTTGTCCTTTAATGCCAGAATGCTTGTGCTACTTGAAAGCAGCATATTGAGAAATAAATGACTTCTTATTAACCCCACCCACAAAACAAATAAGGCAGTTGTAGCACACTGTTACTGTCCTGAAATGGAAGAAAAAGCTCTGTTATACACATGCCTAGGAATGCATTTTTTAAAAGGCTTGGTTTAGGCAATCTGAGCTCCTCCTCCCAAGTCCCTAAGATCACTAGTCTTCTGGAAAAGTCCTATGCAAACTGCAGGCAAATAACCTCACGTGGAATGGAATCTATTTGTGCGGTTTGGATCCATCATTTGGAATGCTCTGGTGAACAAGCAATTCCCTTAAAATTGTATGGATGCTATAAAAAAGCATTAGAAAGATTTTGCTCTTTTAACTATGCAGGCTTTTATCAAGTAAACTGTTTCTTTCTGCTCAGAAGCCAAGAAACTGTGCTCTGCGTAGGGTAGCTGGAGGTTACATGGGTAAATTGAATCAAAGTGTTGTGAATTTTGTCATCACTATACCTAAGTTATTGTCTGGAGGAATGCAGATTCTTCAGTGTTGTTCCTAAATTTTCTGTGATGTGAGGCAATTACAGTGGAAGCCTGCTGAACAGATAGCTTCTTAAAGTAGGCCTTAAGAAAAGCTGATGTATGGTTTTAAACTACCTCACAAGCACCCCTTAGCAGACATGCACTGAGAGGTGCTCCATTTCCCTCCAACTTCTCTACTCTGGACCTCCTGGAAATAGCTAACTGAGTCTTGAATTTTAAAAAAGCAAGAAATTTACTTTTCCTCCCATCACAGTTGGTCAAAAGCCAATGCTGCTTCTTGCACGGATTGTTTTATCATTGGAGCTGTGATTAAATCATGCTTTCTTTGGGACTAGCTCGTCTACAAGTCAGAAACTGTGGAGTTGAATTCTCTCAGGAAGAAGATGAAGAATTAAATTTTCTTGCGTCTTGAGTGAGTTTCCTAACTGCTGATCCATAAAAGAAGAAATAACCTGTAGGTGTCCTCATGGGACGCATAAGGCTCAAGGCCCTGGTATAAGACAAGCAGAGAAACACCAGGCAGGCTCCTGGGTGTTCGTCTTTGCTGAATGTGCTCCACAGATCTGAATTCCAAAACCCAGCATGCTTCTGCAGTATTTTCAAGACTGGGTAGTATGTTAACATTGACTTGGAAGATCATGTGATGCTTAAATTCCTACATTGATATGATTTTCATTTTCCAGTGTATAGGATAGCAGCAGAGTGTATGACAAAACGCTTTATTCCCCATATTTGTGTCTGTATTATTGCCCTTATCTCCCTCCCCAGCCCAGGACATGCTGTCTTATCACACAAGGCTTCCTAGATGAAGCTCCTATGGTAGCGGTGTATTGGCAGTGCCAAAGGATAGGTGCTCATGGCATTCTCCAGTATCTTCAGGCATTTTGTTTAAAGCAAACATGCTGGCCATGCTGTGTTTCAGAAAGGAAATCTGTCCAGAAGTTGAAAAGGGATAGGATTGGAAACATGAAAATTCCTGAAGGGTCTCTAGTTCAAGAAAAAAGCTGGGAGTACGTCAGCATGGCATCCTGAAGAGAGGATGATGATATTCCTGAGCTAGGAACTGGGTATGGCATAATGACATTGGAGGGTGTTCCCCTGAATTAAGGTCTGCTGAAGGACAGGACTTGTTCAGTGCAGAACCGTATGGACATGGCTGATCTGTATTTAGCTGAAAAAACATTGTCTCCATCCAGTGCTGCACATCTCTGGCACAATCTTTCAGTTCATGTTTCAGACCAGAAAGATAGGTATTAACTCCTTAATGTGCTTAAACAGATGCTTTTAAAAGTCAGTTTCTCAAAATCATTGTAGCAGTTCTGTTGATAAAGTCTCCTCTTCTCATCCTATCTCTTTTTTTAAGATTCCAAAGCTTGTGTAGGATCAAGGTGGAACAACCAGTTAATTAAATTATCTGTGCCAATCTGATGCTCAAGTTAAATCCACTCAAAGGGCACATGCATTATTTTAGCTTACAGGACATTCTGCATTAACAGATTACACTGTTTCCAGGTAACTATCCATAAAAAAGAGACAAATCATTCAAAATTAAGTAGCTGTGTAATACAGAAACTACAGCAAAACATTTTTTAAAAGGTCAACCACAGATGATGAGGAAGTGCCTCATTCAGGAAGTGGTGGTAAAAGCGCATTGAACAAAAGACACGGGAAAACTTTCAGCTGATGTATATAAACGCAGCTATACTGACATCAGCCCTGTTGAATCCTTGCTATTACTATACAGCATTCACAAAATGAGAAAATGTATTGACCATCTGCTTGCTAAATAGTTATTCACTAGCTACATTCAAGTATACAGGCCTTTTCCACTTCAATCGCCAAATTTAGATGCGTTGTTTTCCATAGATGATAGCAAAGCTGTCAAAGACTTTCTATAGGCAGAGACTATTCTGCTACTTACATGTTTTGAAGTTGGCTTGAAATTTATTTTTTTTTCCCTTCCCTTTTGTGCGCCATGCACTAATTCTGCTCCATCAGTCAGCAGATGCATTTGATTCTAGGTATCAGTTCTAGTCTCTGTGTATTAGCTCAGCATGGCCAGCAGGTCAAGGGAGGTGATTCTACTCCTCCACTCTGTTCTTGTGAGACCCCACCTGGAATACTGTGTTCAGCTCTGGAGCACCCAACATAAGAAGGACGTGGACCTGTTGAAGAGGGTCTGGAGGAGAACCATGGAGGCGGTCAGAGAGTTAGAGCATCTTTGCTACGAGGACAGGCTGAGAGAGTTGGGGTTGTTCAGCCTGGAGAAGAGAAGGCTCCAGGGAGACCTTGTAGTCTTCCAGAATCTGAAAGGGGCCTACAAGAAAGCTGGAGAGGAACTTTTTACGAGGCCATGTAGCAATAGGATGAGGGGTAATGGCTTCAAACTGGAAGAAGGCAGATTTAGATTAGATCTTGGGAAGAAATTTTTCACTCTGAGGGTGGTGAGGCACTGGAACAGCTGCCTAGGGAAGATGTGGAGTGTTCAAGGCCAGGTTGGATGAGACTTTGAACAACCAGGCCTAGTGGGAGGTGTCCCTGCCCATGGCAGATGGTCTTTAAGGTCCCTTCCAACATAACCCATTCTATGATTATTTTATTAAGCCTGTGGTCTGATTTAGCAGAACACACAATAAGATGCTTTTTTTTTCTGGCATGATTGAAACACTTTTTTTTTTTTTTCTTTGTAAGGCCATAGCAGACCAATAATTTTGTGGGGGGGAAAGATACTTTTTTCTTAACAAAAAACTGCATTTGGACATAAATACCTTTTGAGATGCTCTCAGGATATTTTAGCTCTCATGGGACTGATGTTTTTTCCAAGAGACATACAGCACCTGGAATGGCTTGTACATACAAATAACACTTTCCTGTTCATCAAAATAAGGCCATGAAGGTGCATACATGTGTGTTGGTCATGAAAAGTACCTTGCAATTATCTTCAGTCTGTTTTACACACAAGTTTGAGCTAGGTAGGTTCTGAAGAAATATTCATCAGTCTATAGAACTACCACACCTTCTGTTTTAAGGAAGAATGATCTACCCATGGTTTTAGGCTAATGGTTAACATGGAAATCAACCTATCAGTGGACAGCATAATTCTTTCCACCACTGGCGCTGCTGGTTCCCTTGTTGCACTAAGAGTTTTGCAAATAACTCAAGGCTCTGAAAATGCCAAAGTCCTACTTCTAGTCTTTCCCTCTCTTTGCAAAAGGTGTTTCTTCCTCTTCAAAACCAGTTTATGTTAGAAAATCTTAAGGTCTTGGCACAATCCTGAAGAATGCCACTTTCCTTCTCCATGTTTTTTCTCCTTTGGCCGGAGGCTGTAATTCTTTAAATCTTTGGTGTTCAGTGCTTTGCCAATCTATCTGAGGCTCTCCGCTATTCTCTGCCAAACAAAACACAATATCCTTCTTTATAGCCTGGCGACTTAGCACGTGCTGTATATTACCTGCGGCAGCCTTGTTTGGGAAATGAGGATTTGTACATTTTTGGAAAACCCAAGTGTTCTGTAACTTTGTAACTATACATATATGTATATACACACATACATATATATATGTGTGTGTATATATGTAACTCATTAAGCATGCTGTGGCATTGCTGAAACAGCACACCTTTGATCAAGTTACAGATTTCTCTGTCAATTATTCTGTAGTAGTAGGATGAAGCTTGATTCTATAAGATTGTCAGGTAGGGTCCTTAAAATGTTGGCTTTGCTTTTTGGGTCAGCCGAACATCTTTATGACTTTGTTTCTTCCTGTTGTTATAGTGTTTGTTCTTGAAAGCAAAAGCATTAGTGCTGTGAAACTAGCACTTTGATGTATTTAAACATGTGACCCGTGTGGTCTCTGTGTGATGCTTTCTGCTTGATATTTGATTTATTTGCAGAACGCATCACATGCTGCAATTGCAGTTTTCCAATATCTGTATTTATAATCTCCATTTAAGCAGCAGAGTCTGGCATTCTGTGTTACAAAAAAGTTTTCTGTTCTCTCTCATTTTTATTTGTAAAATCAAAAATGTTTTGCAGTCCCTTTCTGCTTTGGACCCAATTCTTTTCAGGCTTTCCGCAATCTCAGCAACCTTCTGCTTGCTATTTCAAGTGGGCTGGTTAGACATGCAAAAGTTACAGATTTAAGACCCCTGTACACAACAAAGCTGTTCCCTTTTTCTCATTGCAGATATCACGACCTACTAGACTTCTCCAGTCTCCCAGTCCTCACTTAAACTCTTAGACTTCTCAACTGTTTCCAGATTTATTTTTTTTTTTTAAATCCTGGTTCTAGCTGTAAAGTAGGTCATTCAGAGTTAGAACAGGATTGTTTTTTTTTCAGATCTTATTGCCAAAATGTCCCTTAGAATCAACTGAAAATATTTTGAGCACTTTCAAAGCTAAAACTATGCAGAATAGTCAAATATTTCATTAAAAATATTTCCATGTTTTCTCTTAAATTTTTTTCCTAGTAAGATACCCATCTTTAAGTAAATTTTCAGTCTAGAAGTACACCTGAATTAGTGGTGCATATTGCCTTTATAATTTCCTATTGTCACGGAAAAGCAGTTTTCTTTGGATGTTTTTTAAGGGGGGGTGGGTGGTGGGTGGTGGTGTCGGAAAAAAGCCCCAAACCCAGAGAAAACCCACACAACAAATAATCAAGTCAGTTTGCAAATGAAAAGCAAACCCATCAATCTTTAGCACAGCTCTGGTGCCAGAGGCTGTAGACTTGTGTCCCCTTTCCCTACAGCATTGTGATTGTTCCAGATTCTGTTCTTCTGCTCAAGATTTGAATGTAAATAGGCATACAGGGATCTATAGAAGGGTAAGTATAGTGCAATATTGTACACATGATGTGAGTATAGGGGAATACCTGTGCAATGGCACCTAGATTCCAGGTTGCTGTCTTTATTAACTGCTTACAAATATATTAGCCCTACAGATGTTGTTGGGCTGGCCTGCCTCTTGTGTGGAAGGCAGAGACATGAATAAATATTACATGGTTTCTATATACTATGTAATCTGTTGATTTGACAGCTGAAAATCTGTGCCAGTATCTGTAATAGGATCTTTTCTTGAAGAGGGAAAGGAATGTTTTTATAGATAGGTACATACTTTTACAGTTACATTTTGTAAATAGCCACCTTGAAGAAAAAGATATGGATGTCAGAGGAAGGGCAAAGCTCATTTGAAATTAGCTCTGTGGGAGAACCCCAAACAGTCAGTCTTCTGAGATCTGCTTAAAGTATGTTCATTTATCCTAATGATAACTTTTTGGAAGGATTTAGTATTTACAAGTTGTAATGGGATTCAGGGTTTTATAATGCTGAAATAGACCATATTGCTTTTCTAGCAAAAGAAAGGAGAAGAGGCTGAATGTAAATCTCATCCTTCTCTTGAACATTAAAAAACACATCTGGAAAACAGTGAATACAGAAGAAATATTTTGGTCATTATTATGCTTTTCAAAGGAGTGTAATAGGAAAGCCGTACTTCTGGAAGTATGCTAACTTTTGGGGACGGGAGGGTTAATGGTGCTTAGAGCAAGGGGTGCTTCAGTAATACAAGTATCCAAATAGTACAGGCAGCAATCTGAACACCCATTCTTATTGAAAATACCAACAGAGCACTACCCTAACAAGAAATTAAAATACTTTAACTGCTTCTAGGAAGTAGTGAGAAAGATGAATTATAGCAGATGACAGGAGATGTGTGAATAAAAACCATGATTACAGTGACCTTCTTGCATAATTATGGCCAAATGAAAAACACACTCTAGCCCCTGAATGTGTAGCAGTACAGCCCTGTCATTTCAGGCACCCATGATGGCCACAGTCTTCTTCATGGCATGTGCTGTGAAGGTCAGGGTACTGGGGAAGACCTTCATCAGCAAACCGCACATCCCTTCACCAAGTCCCAAAATGTTTCATGCTGCTGCAGCAGGTCTGGAGGCATATATGATGCTTGATGTTGCACTGTGGTACCAGACAGCATTGTGATGCTGCTTGGTACTTTATTTTTTGAGATCAGACAGCTGGATCTTTCAGTTTTAAGCAGAGTCCTGTGGATGCCAATAAGTGCAGTGGCTGGGTCTGTGATTTCCCACCTGATCAATGGTTTGTTCTCTCCTTAATGGTGTAGACCCATCCTAAGTACACTGATTATATCACTGTCTTTCCTTGGACATGCAGACAGTTCAGTAACATTATTCTTGGAAAGACCATATGTGTGGACTAGATGATCTCTAGAGGTCTCTTCCAACCTCTACCATTCTGATATTGTGTGTTATGTCCTAGTTGCTGGCATCCTGTTATCTGAAAAACCAGCAACTTTCTGAAGTTGACCTGTTTCTATCACTTGAAAGAATAATGAAGTTGTACATAAGTTCTCTCTCACACACTGATGTGAGAGAACACATGGGAAAATCACAGAGACATGTTTCTCATTAATTAAAATTGCCCTAAACTCCAGAAAACAATAAACTAATAAAAATCTAATAACAGTGTGATAGTCCCTTAAAAATAAATCATGCAGTTAAAATCTGAAGAGTAAAAATTGAAGTTCTTACAAAACATTTTTAATTTGAACTTGACCTGTCCCTGGGAAAGGAGATTTATACTAACCACGTGCAAAATTTTGATAAAATGCTGAACGTATTTATTTCCTCTGCTTCTTTCACTGGATTGGATCTACCGCCTAATTACTTCTGTCTACCTGATCATAACTTTGATTAGCACTTGTGAGACAAGCACTCCTAAGCTCAAGTATGAATCTGTGCCATACTGTTAGAGTCTGAAAGGAGTGACTTAATTAGGACTTTACTGATTACTAAGTTTCTAACCTACTTCTGATGTTTTACATCAGGTTGTCATTCCACATTTCTGTTTCTCAAGTAGTAAAAGTGTTTCCCCACTGTCCTGCCATTCTCACCTTCCTCCCAAACTCATTTCTACCCGTTATCTAACGTTTTGCTCTCCCTACATCAGTGGCATGTTCCAGAGCTACACTGACAGAATGTCCTATGAAATAACCTGAGTTAGTTTTTTTTTCTCAAGCATTCACAGAGGATGGTTTTCTTGTCATGGCTGTTCTGTTCTGTTCCTTTGTTAATCAAATTGTTTCATTAAGAGATTCCCACCTTCCTCTATCCTTCAACAAAACAGTTACTTTTTTGATTCTGTATTAATGGGATCTTTTCACTAGTGTGGGTTATTGCACAGCCCTGTAAAGAGAACAGTAACAGCAATAAAGTGCAGAGTGAGAACAGGAATAAGCAGTTCGGGCTGGGGAGTTCTTCTCTCTGGGAATGTCTTGTATTTGCTCTATTTTCTGAAAGAATATTGCATGGAACAACTTCCTTACTTTTTTATATTCTTTGCAGCTGAGAGGATCACAAAGGTAAACTTCAGCTCTGGATGCATCTGAACCTTGTGAAAAATTGGACTCAGATCAGGATTTCCAGCAAGTTTAACCAGAATGATGCTTCACGTGCTCAGAGTCCTGCTCCGTTAGGAGTTTCAGGATATTCCCTTGGCATAGGCTCCGTTTAGATCACCGAAGGTTGACATTTCAAAATCAAGTTGCAAATAATGACCTACAATTTGGATTGAAATTCCATAAACACTCTGCAGTTGGAATAAGTGGTCACTGTCACCAAAACTATATTTTCACAGCCTCATTGAGCTGATCCAACTGCTGTGGTTGAGCAGTTGTCACACATACCGCTCCTCTGCTGCCCTGCTTGGAGAGGTAGCCCTGCTCCTTCATGTGCACCAGCTCTGGCACGTGTCTCACCCTACAGTAAGCCCACACCTTAGGGACTGAAGCAGAGAGTAACCTGTTGGCTCTCACATATCGGTCAGCTTTCTGTCAATTTAGATTTCTAAACTGACTCCCTGCAGAGTCACGTGAGTGCTGCTGCCAAAGCCAGTGCAAGTCTTCGGAAAGACCTCCAGGCTTGACTGGGAGATATCACAAAATAAAAGCCCATCTTCTCTTTGACTGTCTCTTCTGGTGATCAGTGGCCCTACCTGAAGAAGAACTGTGTCATATTTCCAGTTTCCCCTATCCGACCTACTTCATGGTCGTTGGTTTGCACTGTGATGTGGGTTGGGGGGATGTGAAAGAAGCAAGATTTTATGTGTAAATGTCCCACAAAGAGACATATAAAGGAAGACGAAAAGGATGCATAGCCCTTTCTAGCTCCCTCCCATTACGTTTTGTCACCTTCCCACAGGACAGAGTCCAACAGTATGTTCTGCAGGAATACAGCTAATTATTGAGACATGAGTAGCCTCATTTTTGAGGCTGAGCAAGCAACGCTTCTGGATCCACGTGCACTAATACTGCTGTGTGTATTTCTGCAAGACAGGAAGCTGAGGTGAGCATCTGCAAAAGTGACCATTCTGCTTCTTTGTATATAAACAGTTGGTTTAAGTCTCTTAATTCCTAAGTTTCTTCCAGAAAAATATAATAGCTGCCTCATTTCTGCTGGAGGCAAAATTGCCCAGCATTCAGCAGTGCTGAGTAACATAAAGATAACCGTAAACCCATATCTTAGATAAGTCATTACCCTATCTGGTTTCCAGTTTTCACAGGTGCTTAGAGTAAAGCTATTCCCACATAAAGCAGTGAGAAATGATCAGCAACTTGCAATCATGCTAACAATATTTACATGTTTCAAACCTTTAAATTGGGCATGGTGGAGACTGAATTTGGATCTCCTGTTAGAACTAGAGTATATTTATTTTTTCCTTTTGACACTACTCTACTATACACAGGCTACTAAAGTAGTTTTTGGAATAAGGCTGGAATCCAAGTTGCCCTGGTGAGTTCAGTAACCACCAGTCTCTCTCTGAGCTACTAAAGTTCACCTATCCATCTGCCTACAAGGGTTGTGACTGTCTCATCTGCTAAATAGGTACTGTAATGGGTAGACATACAATGACAAGGATGGTCATTTAATGTCTACATGTGTTGAATTCAAAAGAAGGCTTTCACACCTCATAATTGCTAAGGCAATGATCAGATTATTTATAGAGAATGTTAACCATAAAACAAGAGTATACGTATGACACTGAATGAGGAGTTACAGATAAATCAGTATTAAAATGAATAAGCCCAATTCATTCCTTATACTGGTTGAAATCTATGAAAAAAACCCCTTTGAAACCCAGTGACTATTATTTGACATTATAATGTTCCAGGGCACATAACTGCAAGGAAACTGAACCATTACCACTGGTCTTTGTCAAACTGACTCAAAGGTGTGACAGAATTGAGTCTTTATTTTCTTTTTGAAAGCATAAAATATAATGAATTATTACAGTTTCACCCGTCGGGGACCAGAATGCTATCCTCGGTATTTACGGATAACACTGACCTTGGAGAAAAGCTTAGAGCTTCAACAGTTCTTTGCAACATCCCAGGAGAGTACAATATTCACATTTTAAAGAGCTTGTCACAGTTCTCCTTTTACATATGTAAACAGAAACAAACATTGAAACTGTAGAGACAAACTCTGTTGTAGGCAGACCCCAACAGATGATTTATTTTTATTGCTTCTTTTCTTTCTCTCCCTGACATAAAGGCTGTCTACACGTAGGTGACAGGAAATGTTCCCTACCTCTACAAAGACATGGGAGGAAGATTTCAAAGATTTCAGTGACTATGAAGTTTTACTTTGGCCTTTCAAATTGTGTGTGCCCCTGATTTAGCTGAAAATGAAGAAGTCTGAGGCAAGCTACAGTTTCCTCCCTTAAAGATCCCTCATTCTGTTTTTCATTGGGAAATAGAGGAAGGTCATGTTACGCTAAAATATGCCCTTCTGGATCAAAGCCCTGTTGCTTTTGAGCCCTGGGAACTGCATACTCCAGTCAGCAAGTCTCCAAAGTGCCAAGGCTTTTTCCTTTAATCTCAGCCATACCTACACTGTAGCCAAAGCCTGCCCTAAAAATTGAATATACTCCCTTGTTCAAAATCACTGTTAGCACAAGAGGCTTGCAAAATGACCGTTTGCTATGAAAAACTGCAGTTACATACATTGCAGCCCATCTTTGCATCTTCCTGTTTTTAATTTCACATGGGGGTGGATATTAGCCATAGCAGTGACATCTGCAGAAGGTCCTGGTGCCAGCCTTGTCCCCCAGGCATCCCCCAGCTTGCCCCTGCTGGGCAGAAGCCCCTTCTGCAAATCAAGGTGTACAAAGAGTGCCAGGAGCTCAAAGGGAGAACGCAAGGTGACTAAATCAGTGTCAGTTTTCTAAAGTCCTTTCCTTACTGAAACAAAAAATCTGAGTGAGGCAGTTTTCATTTCCCCCCAGGAGCTCTGCTGTGGGTGAGCCTGGCCCCATACACAGCCAAAGCCATCCCCTGGTGCAGGCAGGACCCCATGTGCTGGGACAATCCTGCATCCTGCCAGGCACCTCCAGGTGTTCTCAGACACAGCTGGGCAGCCAGGCCAAGGGCAGTTTTTAGGTGGTCAACAAGGCAGATGGGTGGCCAGGAGGCCTCAGGGTGCGCTGGGCTCAGTCCTGCTCATGCTCTTGCCCTTAGCTGCGGCGATGCTATAACCTGAGTGCTGCGGTAGGGAGGTTCATTTTTAAATCACACAGCAGGGATTTTGGATTTCACAGGAGTGTTTCTGTGCTGTTTGACCACACTGGTAGCTTCTGGTTCTGTTTGGCAGAGCAATATGGAGACACTAACCATAAATGTGTTAAAAGCAAACAACCTGCCCCTTTATGACTCTTGTGTTCTCCCAGTTTCCAGTAGGGCTGTATCTACAGGAGAAAAACCCCAAACATTGCAACCAGCCTTGCGAGCTCATGGCATTCTCATGGTGTGATCCAGTGTCCCCAGTGACATTACAGGAGCCTTTGCTCAGAGGATGGTGCACTGTCACCATGTCCTGCAGCACCTCCTGCAGTTGCCCAAAGCTGTTGCTTGTGCCTTGCCACACGTACGCCCGATGGCCCTGGGAACTGCTCTGTGCTGTTTGCAACTTCAGGCTAATTTTGATTTGAGATGACTGAGTTCACCAGGTAGGCAGTACCGGTGCATGGATACTCCAGTGAAGAAAATCTTCTTTGGAAACACAGTCACTACAGTGGATCCTGTGGATGCATCATTTTCCAGAGTAGTTCAGTTAATAAAATTCTCTCGTGCACCCACAGCTATTAGAATAAATGACAGTTCCTATACTGTGTAGTGAGAAAGCCTTGAGCTAACAAACATTAACCCTATGAAATACAATTTTGCTCCATTCAGTTTTGCTCTGGGAGGATTTAGTGATCTGACAGACTCGTAAACCCTAGAAACATTCTTTTAGTCTGAGGTAATACAGTTTCTTTACAATGCCCAAGTTGAAAGCCCTATAGAGTCAGAGACCTAAATTAGGAGCATCAGAAAATGCTTAAGAGAATCGCACATTAATGCACATACAAACATAAAAGAAAAAGTAATGATCATTCAATCAAAAAAACTTGGGTTTCAGGGTAAAAAAGTCCATGTCAGTGCTGGAAAAGGGATGAAAACCCAAACAGCTGAGGCGGACAGAGGTAGAAGAAATTAACATGGCAAATCTAGTTATGTTGGAAGGCAAAGTACTAACTTCCAGAGCTTTAAATTCCTTCCACACTGAGAGAAAGTGGTAGGTGTTTCACTGCTGAGAACAAACCACATCTGCAGGCAAGGGTGGGGATACTGAAGGAAAACACCACATTGCTCCATTTACCTTATTTAACAGTCTAGAGGGAATTTAAACATTTTTAGTATTCCCATCAAAGCAGTAGAAAAAACAGAGTATTAGAAATGAGATTTTAGTCACCCATATACAATCATAGAATCATCTGGGTTGGAAGGGACCTCTGAGATCATCATGATCATACATGTGTGCATGTGCATGCAAGCACATGTTGCTCTCCCAACACAGTCAATTTGGAAATGGTTATTTCAGCCAGGACTGCATTGTTGTAAAAAAGCCTTTTAGGTGGACAATTTTACAGTTTAATTTTCTATAAGCCCAGTGAAATAACTGAGAGAGAAATTACAGAACAGAAAGAAGAAAGCTGAAATCGAGTAAGCCTGTCGATCTGTCTCTTTTCAGCAGCACCCAGAGTGACAAGAAAATCACTTACTGATCGACAATTTGACAGGTATGAACCTTCCCAACATTGTCAGCATTGACACTTTATCCAGGTATATAACAGTAATCATAATAGTGAAGCTGAAACTCAGGGAATACAATATTTCTTGCGAATGGTGTGAAACTATTTATACATGGTGTGAGGCTAGTAAGTCTGTGCTACTAGGATTGATATTTGTGTCTGCATTTACCCTTTTAAATGAACAATGTGGTTTTAATGTTTATGAAAAGACAGATTCTGTCCTCCATCTAGAGCACTCAGGGGCATTTGAAAGAAAACAATAGAAATTAATCCATATTGTGCCATCAGTATACCCATGTTCTGTTTTGAACAGGCTGCGCTCAACACCAGCTATTTTGAGCTGCTTCAGCTTATTTCATAAGGCTGCTACTCCTCTCCATGGGTTTGCATGTGAGCAACCAGCCTGTAGGCAGCCGGAGAACAGGATCATCCACCCATTAAGTCCCCCGTACAGAGATCACAGCTGGAAGGAAAATCTTACAGCCCTCTGCCCCAGTGAGCTGCCCATTTGTGTTGAGGCAGAGAGTAAAAAGGAGCATGTGTTTCTCGGACTTATTTCCCCTGGGAGTTAGTCTGAGACTATCCCACATATTTCACATAAGCTACTGAAGAGCCCTCACTCAGTTAAGAGCTCTGAGTGGTTTGCTGAAGGGGTAGGATCTAACTAGAGTTGTAAGACAGCACCATGTCCCGTTGCTACCTCCCTGATCCTCCACAATCATCCAGATATTCACTTTTTAATGTGTATAAAGCATTACGCTAAACTGGATTCAGGGGGTGTATCTTTGGAGTGTAACATATAAAGACTAAAAACCAAAGAAAGAGAACAGGGAATCTCTTAAACCTCTCATCCAACCTGAAGAACCTCCCCCAGGCCCACCAACAGCAGCCTTCAACAAAAACACAAACCCAGAACTAAACAATGACCACAATTATGTTTTGTGCTTGAAAAAACAATTAGATAAGTGATACTTCTAAGAAAGTAAACTTCTTCTATAAATGCTTGCTACAGACCTAAACACTTTCTGAAATACAGCAGCTTGCAGCTGGAGAAAGAGAATGCCACAACATTTATGTGTAATCATTAATAATTCTGTTAAACAGTTTGATAGGGAGAAAGTGCAGTTTTCCTCATCACAAATTTCTAAAGAAAGAACTCACAATTTTTGGAAACAAGATCCAGTGTACCAGATGTCTCTGATAAGAATAAGTGATTTCAAATGTTTTTTTACTATTGCTACAACTTGTTCAGCTTTATGGCGTTCAGCAAAAAACAGCCTGTTTGCACAGAGAGACTTCCATGCAGCCATTAGTATCTCCCTTACAAGTTTGATCACAAATCCACTGAAAACAAGCAGACTTTTCTGCATTTTTCAGCGTGACTGAGATGGATGTGACATTTTATGCAACTGGAAACAATGGCCAAGAATGAAGCAAAGGATTACAGAGGATTTCTTAGGAACCATACAGGATTGAACCTTCATCATCAAGAAGATTCAGCATCCTTTAGAAATCCAGGACACATTTTTTTTAAAACTTGCTATGACATTAACTACTCGGATGTTCTTGAATCCCTCCGATGTTATAACCCAGCCCAGTCCTTGGAGTGATGCTATCATGTTCCCTTTTGGCTTCATTTCCCCTGCAAGGGACAGAGGAAAGAGGACAGAGATAGCAACAGAAAGTAAATAACATAAAAGGACGATATTAGTAAATATATTTGTTTCCTGTCAATCTCAATACAAACTGGAGAGAGGCGATAAGAAGAACCACTGCTCCTGTTTTCAGCCAGGATCCTTTCTTCCAGCTGAGGCAGACAGAGGGAAAGAGCAGATTCCTCCATAGGTACAGCAGAGACAGGACAACTAACAGTTGCTGCTTCTTACAATGCACCTCATTGTAAACAGAATTATTTTCTTTTACAAAGCACCTTGCCCTAACTTTTTTCTGACATAGGAGCTTCCTGCTCAGCCATCAAGTTTGTCGTACTTCACTCTTCCCAGCTTGGTAGCTACTACCAAAGACCCCAGTCAACAGAGGTTTAAGGCAGACTGATTTTCAGATCCTACGTATCCTGTTATTGAAAGGAACCAGAGAAAACTTCTTTTCACAGAATCACAGAATGTTAAGGGTTGGAAGGGACCTCTGGAGATCATGGGGTCCAACCCCCCTGCCAGAGCAGGTCCACCTAGCGCAGGTTGCACAGGATGGCGTCCAGGTGGGTTTTGACCGAGCCCTCATTTGCTGACTGAGCACAGTGTGTTCATTCCCTCTGTGTGTGAACTGACATGCTGCTCTCTGGAAAAAACACAGGACAGGCAGACATTTGGACAGATATATCTGTCCCTATGCCTTCAAGATGATTAAATTTAGTCCTTGGATTGCTCAGCCACAACTGTCCTTTGAAAAAAAAAGAAAACAGAAAACCTTGGGGGAAAAGATTCCTTGAAAAAGAAAACTTATTCAAGAAAGGGGTTTATTCTGGATTTAGTACAGAGCAGACTTTTACGTGCGGAATATCAGTTATTGAAACAGTCAAATAAAGTGTAATCTGGTCAAGACAAAAATAAGGATGGGTTATGTACATATTTGAAATACATAGTCATATTACATGGCATATCCTTTCAAAGGAAAAGGCTGTCAGGCTATGATGAATAGATCAGCTGCATCAAATTTTCTGTTACCAAAATGCAGCAGTGAAATAGTTAACAAGTCTGGCTTTTACATTGTCATAAGCAGACTTCATTGCTAGCATCCCACTGAGATGAATGAAGGCAGCTTATGTCTAGTGTTATTGTTTCCATGTGTTTGGCTCCAGACCCAAGCCAGCATCCCCCTCAGTTTATACTTGAAAGGTTATCTTCACAACCAGAAGAGACAGAAACTTTCTGTAAATATATCTATGTGTAAAGAGAAGGGCAAATACAGGTTAACTCCACTTATTCAGTTCCAGCTTTCCTGAATTAATGTTTTGATAGTAATAGCAAAAAGAATTTTGTTTACAGAAGCTTCTGATTATCTGAGTGGCTGAGATGTCCCTTACAGCACATTTGCTCTGTTTTAAATATACAGGGCAATCTGATCGATACTAACATAATGTTATCTCGTGGTTGATAATTTTTAGTCTTTTAGGCTAGGCTATGAAGTACCAACTAACAAAGAACACAGCAAAGTATGCAACAAGGAATTGCAAATGGAAAAAACAAAGTCTGAGTGTAATTCTGAAAGGGGAAGGCAAACAATCTGCATTTAGGTAAATGAAAATACCGCTCGTAACAATAGTGCTCCAGAAGAAAAGCGTGTGTAAAGAGTGGAAATATTTCAGTCTGCTTGAGTTTCACGATGTGATTCTCTCTAAAGCCTGGGTTTGTTTCCATTTCTCCATCAGTAATCTACCACTGAAGTTTCTGCAAGGAAGAGTACACGTGATTGTGCACTACCTGTGCTTCCCTGGAGACAAGAAAGGTTCAGAAACAGCTTATGCAGACCATTATTTTCACCATACCTTGAAAATTATCCTTCTTCTCTGAATGGCAGGATTCAGAGAAAGGATAATTATTGAAGTATGTATGTTAGGGAACAATACAAGTGTCAAATACGGCGTCTCCAGCAATATCTATTTTTGGGTTTTGCTGAATCCAGAATTCTTCTGATACAGAGTCTCATACATACTCCCCAGCTATAACAGTGCGGTTCCTATTTTCTGTAGTACTAGCTAATAGCTCGAGATTTTTCCTCTTTAGAACATGACATTTTTATTGTATTTTAAAACTGATCTATGAGGATACCATTCCACAGAACATGTGGCAAGAAAGGAGGTAACACATTGACAAGGGTGATGTAGGAATGGCACTGCAGTGTCTAACTTCCAGGCACCCCTTCTCTTAAGGTAGTAAGAGCCTCATAGAGAAAGCCATCAGAGTCGTATCCAGGTGGCCTCAATTCCAACTTTGTCCTCAGCCCTCAGTTTCTTGTCGGCAAGAGGCGTCCGAGAGCTTAGCACTACCACGAGGAAACATGGACTTAGGTGGAATTTAGGATGTCTGAATATGGTCCCTGGGAGCTCAGAGAATCAGACCCACAAAAGCCAGTCTGCAGACTGGGATGTAAACCTGTAATGGGAATGAATGGTTATGCCTTAAGAATGGGAAAGAAGAGGGGGTTATGCCTTAAACTCGGTCCTTTATCAGGAACAGATCCAGAACAGGACTTTAACACTTCTGTTCTGTGGGAGGTCCTTCTTTAGGCACCTTAGTCCAAAGCTGAGGTCAAGATACCTTTACTCATGTGCTCAACAGCAAAAACACAGGCTCCCTCAGAGGCTCTACTGCCCCAAAAAGTTAGTTACTTGGACAAGTTAGGGCCAGGTAGATAATCTGAGAATTGCAACTCTTGCTGTAGGCGCCAAATGTTCACAAAGGAGGACTAAACCTACTAAATATACAAAATACATTAATTAATAATAATTAATTTGGGGGGGGTGTCCTATAAAATGCTCTTTTTCATGGATTTCTAGTGAAATGGATTTCCACAACTGAATTTGCTAAACAGAAACAAGGTAAATTGTACAATGTACAAATGTTCTAATAAGCTTTTGCTACAGGAAGCCTTTGGCCACCTCAGAATTGAAAGCAGCAGGCCCATTTCTCATCTGGCCTAAAGTGACATGTGTGCTACACTGATCTACACTGGACCGCAAGAACCTGTCATACAAAGAGCTGTTCCTCTATTCAGCTTAATCATATTGGATTTTACTAATGCAAACCAACATAGCTACTGAGGTCCATTAGCAATGTCAGTCCTCTGGTGTTAGTACGACAGGCTTCAGCAATAGCTGCTCAGTGAAATTGTGCACCACTCGTGTTCAAAACTTCAGCAGTTCATCATTACAGTCAGTTAAAAAATGACATTTTCCAAGTCATTATGCAAAATTTGAAAGGTCCTGCAGATGGCCTGCAAGGTCTGAGCAGTGGATGCAGATGAGGTGTTTCAGAAAAGCCAAGCGAAAACCAATGGGGACAGCGTGACCTGGAAAGGTCTGTCCTTTCAATTGTTGTTATGGTGGCATATTGCTTGAGCAACATTAATTGCCTCTTAATGAAGGTTTATTTTGATGGAGAAAGCAGGAGTGAACACAATTTTTGATTTTTTTTTTACAGAGATACTAAAAGATCAGGCTACAATCAAATTCTTATCATTAGTTAATGACGACAGACCATAAATAATGAGGTTAAAGCTGAAGCAGGGAAAAATTAGCCTAAATGGAGAACTCTTCATCTGTAGAGTTATACAAAGATGGACTTTGTCATAGCAAGTTGTGTAAACATTTTCGTCAAAAACATAGAGGTTTAGATTAGACACCTTTCCAATGAAGTTGGTTCTCAGCATAATGTATTCGAGATGCGGGATGGACTAAATGCCCTCCTTCTTTCAGCTAGGTTTCAATACCTTCTTCTTTATGTAGATCATCCTCCTGTCCTTGAATGACTCAAGAAAAACTACGAAAATTCTTTGGGCTATTTTATGACCCAGCTTTTAGTCTTTTGTTTCCATGACCATCCCTTCTCAGTCCTCTGGGATCACAAGCTCCGTCTCCCTCGGCTGCAGAAATTTAATAAGAATGAAATTTTGATCTTGGTTGCATCTATTCAGTCCCAGTATAATAAATAGCATTATGTGAGTGAAATGGTAATTAGGAAACACAACTAAGGTTAAGTGTGAGGGGAATCTTTCAGACTCTCTCACGCTCTTAGGGCTCAGGTTCTCCTTTATGGCTATATACCAAATAATACTATGTTCTGAACAAGAGGGCAATAATCTTGTCTGGGATACAGGCTTGGAGCTCTTTTGGCTGCTGGGTGGGGAATGCAGTGGCTTGGCAGCATGGAGCCAGTGCAGCAACAGTTTCAGCCTGAATCATCCTCCTGGGTTCCGTGAATATCAGCAAATTAAGCCCGTCAGTTCTCAAATTTGAAAAGATCTCTTTCAGTGGAAACAAACTCACAACAGAAGTACGTGCAGGAATGAAAATAGCATCAGGAAGGAAGAGAAGGGATTATGAGCAGGTAATATTGACTGAGCGTGTGAGAGTCTCTATTACGCTTTTGCTTGTATTTGCATCTCATATTGGCATTGAAAACCGTAATTATATTGAACCTGCACAGGGCTCGTGTGAGTGGCAAGACACAGTCACTGAAATCAAAGGAATTAAGGTGCTCCTTACCACTAAGTAGCTCGTGAGGGATATTCATGCCTACAAGTAAACTGTAACAAAAGACAGAAAATTGGGTGGCCCAGCCTTGGTGGCATGAGGAAGGGTGAACAGCCCATAGTGGCTTACACAGACACAGGCTTTCCTTGTGCACTGGGCAGCCACAAAGGCAGGATCCGTTCTGCACTGAGGTGTTAGTTAGGCAGTGGAAACTAACGAGAACATAATTTCCATTGTGCTAGCACTGCACAGCAAGCCCTGTGGAAAGCTCTCTTCTCCTTTCTTCAGTGTTGTGTTAAATGCATCGGTGTAACAGGGGCAGGGGGCACATGCGAAGGACAACCTGGAGCCATCGCTCCAGGCGCTCACGCAGGCACTCACCTAGGCTGACATGCTGCATTCACAAAGCACAAAGCTACCAGCAGGAAACCAGCCCAGCAAACACTCCACCATGGGGAAAGGAGACGCCTTCCAGCTGCCAACACAGTGGGGAGGCCATTTTGCATGTGATGGTAAACCCTGCAGAAACACAGATCCCCTTGGGCCTGGAAAATTGCTATATGAAAGGTACATCTGTGTTTTCTCCTTTAGCTATACAAGTTGTAGGGTATCACACCTAGTTTTCAAAATCTCTCTCAGTCATGCCTCCATGTGAGAAGGCTTTCCAGGGACCACAGGCATCTTTTATCAACTACAGACCTAGTAAGTCTTACACTACAGTCGAACACCCACATGGTACCTTACTTTTCAGGTCTTCTTATCTCTTCCAAAGACTTTGAGCCGTTGTTATAGAAGTCTGGTCCTCCTCTTCCTGGAAAAGCAGATTAAATTTGTAGCTGTTTCCTTTCAGTTTGGAGCACAAAGATAGGATCCTGTCAACAGCCGGAAAGAAATACTTAATTACCTTTCCTGTTTCTGACCAAATGGCTGCTTGAAAGATAGGTACAATGGAGGCCATAATGTGATAGAATGTCACTTTGAGGGGTCTTCAGGTCAAGAAAAAATGTGTAAACTAATGAAGACAAAACTACTAATAAGCTGAGAAATCAGAAAATAGGAATATATGTTCCTTTTTCTGCTTTTCACTGAGCTCCTGGTGTAGAATCTGTAATGGAACAACAGTATTTTCAGAAAAACCTTGAAAGTTTGTTTAGGTAGAATTCAAGATGTTTAGTTTACTATTTGGGATTTATGGATATTTGTGTTCAGCAGTGTTTCTGACATACAGGATTCAGGCAGGCAAGATGTGTAGGTTGTCTCTGTGGAGTGTGCTTGTGCTATGCAGAGAAAATAGGTATGGTATCGTATGTAAAATTCTTCCTAAAAATACACAGGTGCCTACCTGACAGACAGTATGTGCCTGGGTTACTCTAATTCTCCTTTCTGGCTCTTGGCAGCTGGGACAAATGGCAATTGCTATTGGCACCCTTTGCCATTTTACATGCTTTGAGGAAGAAACGGGAGGGAGGCAAGTGATTGGGAGGACCAGTCCCTTCTCTCCGTCCATTCTTCCCATGAAAGTCATTGATAGTTCTGGGCAGAACGTGGTGGGGAGAGGGCAGGGAAAATAAATCTTCAGGGACCAAAGAGGAGCTTGATCCCATGAGACTTTGGAGGAGGGCAAAGAGCAGTGGGGACTTTGTATGTGACGCATATGCAGAACTTCCCTACAAGCATGTTTTTTCATTGGGAAAATAAAGATTATAGAGCTCTTGCATGGTCATTAAGAAAAGCTCAAGCTTAAAGCCTGTTGTGTCATTAATGTAACAGGTAGGCTCAAAATTTAAAGGAGAGTGCTTTGGGAAGAAAGAAAGAACTCTGTGTCTCTCAAGCTGTGCACGTACACTACTAACAAGATACTAGTTCGAACTAAAATGTTTCCAGTTATTACACTTTAGCCCCCATTTTTAAAATGAGAGAGAATTTTGTGATTGCCTGATGAATTTTCTACAATGTTTTGGAAAAAAAAATCAAAAAAAATATCTGCAATTCTGTTATTTGTATGGAAAAAAACATTGAGGATTGACAATTGTTGGAGTCTTCTCCTGTTGAAAATCACTGGAGATTTTTTTTTCCCTATAGGCTGAACTGGAAGGGACTCCCTAATATGACTTGTACAAAATGGAGAAGTTAAGGAAAAAAAGTAAAACAGATGTCTTTGGGGGGTCCCTTGTTTTGGGCCACTGAACCAAGCTCCGAGTGATGCTGGCTGCTTTGAAGTGGCTGGCTACAGCTCCTGCCTGCCTCCTCCGTGCTGCCTCCACGAGTGTGTGGTGTGGAAGGAGCAAGAGGAACCCTCCTTGACCCAAGGATAGGTCTGCTGGTGGCCAAGACAACTTGATGCTGGGCAGTGACAGAAATCTTCTATAATGCACCCTAGTATCTGGCCCATGTCTTTTTTTTCTGGTTCAACTGATGCCTTTTATCATGTGAAAATACTAAAAACAGATTCAAAGCCTCCATGTATAATTGAGGCTGTAGCTGTTGTTTCTTTTTTTTAATATTTGAGAAAACCTTTATAGCTCCCCTTAGATTTGCTGCTCATGAATTATAAGTCTGTTCTTCAAAGCAGAGGGATGCAGCTTTCTGGCGCTGGGAGCTGTCACATCTCCTGTAGGAAGGTAGACAGTTTGACTGCTCCAAGCTGTGTAATTGCAACAGGCAAAGAAAGGATTCACTTCTTTTTCCTTTCTAGGGCACACAATATGAAGAGACGGACAAGCTATCTTTACACCGTCCCTCAAAAACATATTTCCATGCTGTCCTTTCTAGCTAATTCCATTTCTCCGTTGAATGCTCACAGCGCAAGGGTAGGAGCAGAACAGACCTTGTCTTGTTTGCTGTCTTTCCTGCAGAGCACTTCGCATGTTGCCTCCAGAAAGTCCAGGCTCTTGTAGATGTTACATGGCTCTACAATCACTTTCTTCAGACCACTTGGGAAGACAGGCTAAATGGGAAGAGTGTGATCTTGGTCTCTGGTGATCACAGGGAGCAGTGAGAGGGGTGGTAACCAGGGTATTTTGGGAGTAGAGCACCATAGCTTTGCTAGGAAGAGGGATCATCCCACTGGAGACTACCAGTGTGTCCTCTCTGCAGCTGGCAGGTGACTGCAGCGGTAGGACTGCTCATAGCTCTGCAGGCACCGGTGGGAGAGGCTACAGCTTCCTGAACACTGGCTGTGTGCCCCTCTGGCCAGAGGCAAATTAACCAGTAGCTGTAGGGAGCAAAGGAACTCATGGCTATGGAGGTCAGAAAAAAGGTTATAGGACCATTGTGGGATGTAAAATCTTCCCGGGCTTTTTGGTTTTGGCTACTTTCATCTCTAGGGGCAAGGGTGCCCCATCTATGTTTTCATAGCCTGTAATAGCAGATGCTTTTTAATGAGTGCATGGACAGACAGCCTATTGTCTGGGTTTGTGCCTCAGAACTGCAGTGTGGGAAGGGCTATTGGCACTTGCTTTTGTTTACTCTGTGTCTAAGGACGTGTGGTCCTTAGAAGGATGGTGGCCTTTCTGTCTTTCAGGTGTTTTTGTGGGCCAGGCCTGAACATAGCTTGGTTTTGTTATGTTTGTTTTTCTCGGAATATCCCAAAACATGCCACCGCCTGAGAAGGTCCTCTGCCTGCATTTTATCTGAAGGGACTCTGAGGGTATCCAAATGACCCCAATAAACAAGGGTGGCCTATCTGAAAATATTTTCTGGTTGTGAACATTGCAATGTAGGCTGAGCCTAGTTAGAAAGTCTGGCTTGTGTGTACATATTTTCTCTTCTTTTAGTGTCCCAGCGGGGCAGAGAGTCCCTGGAAGGCTATCAAGCATGGACTGGCTTTCAGAGCTTGCTTCTTGCCAGCAGCCTCTCTGTGTGAGGCCAATAAAATTTGTTTGCACTTGACAACAACAGCGTATTTTTGCGCTTCACAGTGTGTCTCCTCGGGACTAACTGCTGTTTGGGAAGGCCCTTAGGTCTATCCCTCCTGTTTATCCCATGCCGGATGAAGACACCACCCTTTCAAGACCTGTCTCTAGAAGATGATGACTGCTATAAACGCTGGGGTGGGCTTACAGACTGGCTGGGGAGGAGTTGCTTCCAAAGCACAGACCTGGGAGGGGTCAAAGGAGGGATAAAAGCTGGGGAAGTGGAATTTGGCTCTGAAGTCATATGACTTGTGGGTGAAGGGTGTTCTTTGAAGAGGCATTGAGATGTGGTAGGAGAGCAGAGCAGCTAGCTGTTCCTCCTGTGCGAGGCTGCACAGAGGCCTTTTACCATCTGAAATTGCCAGCCCCAGGTTGATCCCCTCACGTCTGGAGGGCAGTGTGGTCCCAGGAGCAGTGCTAACCCCAAGTGCCCAGGAGGCTGGGTGGCAGCGTGCCCCAGGAGCTCTGTCCTCTTCTTGGTGCAGCAAAGGGTGTTTCACCAGTCTAGCGTAACGCTGAGAGGGGTCAGGCACTAAGCACTGCAAAAGTTTTCCCTCTCCATCTCTGTGGCCATCAGAGAAGATTTTGGATCCTTCTTTCTTTCTAGCCTTATGAGTTAACTGCATGATTAAAAAGAAAACACACAAAAAAACCCAAAACAAACAAACAAACAAAAAAAAACCTAAGGGAAAAAAGGGATAGGCTGGAAAGTGGGTCATGGGTTTGTGCATAGGACTGATACCATATAGCAAATGCAAAGGGGCAGAATCTTCCTAAAGCACCATGTAAGACAGATGTTTTGCCTGGGACGACCCAAATTCTGTGCAGCAGGGTCTTGCTCGTGGCAGTCTAACATGCCCTACAAATTTGTGAGAAAAGCTCCTTCTCTGAGATGTGACACCCTTGCTGGCATAGCAATCCACGGAGCAGCTGGGCAGACCCCACCATGAAGGACAGACTAGAGTCACACCCAGGGGATTGCTAACCTCATAGCTTGCTGACCGTGGCCCTTTTCTCGCTCACAGTGTCTTCAAAACCTAACACAGATGCCTTTTATTGTGTTGCGCACGTTGGTTCTAAAACCCTTAGTAAATAAAATACTGTTCCTGAGAAGGATAATTATTACAGGTCTTATGATCCAGAAAAGTTTTCTAGTAACTCAGATCTACACTGCCTAAATTATTTTGTACTGCTAAGAAAATGACAGTGTTTCTGTTTAAAAAATGGTCCAAGAGGGTTATATTTAATACAGTTGTCTGAAGTATTACACAGTATATTTTACCACTGTGCAATAAAAAAAAAAAAAAAAAACCAACCCAAAACGTGAACAGTTATATCTTCCTCAAGCTTAGCAGCTGGATCTTTTTTAAAAATCTTAAGAGCTTGATTTGCCCAGTTCTTTTAGGGGACAATTAAACTTCATGATCTACACTTCAAAAAATGACCTGTGATTTTGAGAATTTTCATTTAATGGTTTCCCTACTTGAAATACATTGTAAGTGCTTTATTTTACAAACTGATGGTGTTTGGTGGTTCTTGAAAAGCAAAATGGAAACATCTCAAGCAGACAGAGTCAGCTTTTCCCATATAAACAGCTGACATACAGAGGACTGGGGCAAAGGCTGTTCTTACGTATGCATTCACCTGGTGGTTTGAATATGTATAACTGATTGCAAAAGGTGTTTCACTGAGGTTTTAAACAGGAGAATATACATTTTGGAGAAGAAATAAGTATTTTTTTAGTTCAAAGGGAACTAAAATCAGATACTTCCTAATCTGTAAAATGACATGACGTGATGCCTCCATTGTAGCTGTTTCACTTCCATACTAGATAATTTGCACGGTCGATTTGGTAAAAATTAGAAGCTTTAATTAAGTTTTCTGGCTCATTTATAATCTAACTTTTTTGGTAAGATTTCAAATTGCTGACAACATAGAAAACCTGAAGGAGTAAAGGAGAAAAAGCAGTGGAATCCATTTTACGACTTGTGTCTTTCATTGCACAAACAGCACATTTCTTTCAGGAAGTAGTTCATACACTTATTTAATTTTGGAAAGGATTATTTGTTTGAAAGGAGTACAGAACAGCTTTGGCTGCCTGTTCCTAATAAATCAACTTTTCTGGACGTTGACTGACTCCTTTGGAGCTTTGAAATGTGTTTGCTTAGCTGAACAAGATAATGAAAAGCAACCAGTCTGGCCATTAATTATATCATTAGTCATATTTAAGTCAGCGTTTACCACACCACAGTGCTGTACATGAGAATTAGCTCTTGCTCTTGTTGCATGCAGAGGCTCTGGATACTGGCACTGAAATCAGTTAGATGGCTCCCATGAAGCAAGCATGCAGGATTCAGGCTTCGAGAGGGGACAAAACTGAAGTCTTGCTGGTTATTTCAGGCAGTCAAAGCAAAAGCTGAATAAAGAACCATGAGATAATGTTAATTAGCAATTGAGGCCTGCACACAAAATATTTTTATGCTAGGGATTTTGTGCAATGCTCTCTGTATAAATACCATGATTCGTTCCATTCTTCAATACAGTTAAACAATGGGTGTTCCTTAACAAGGGACGTCCTTATACACGCTATTTTATGCGACTTGGTAAGTACAGGCAGCATTCATTCTTGACAGCTATAGATCAAATTACAAGCAAGCCACAGAGAATTATGTTTCTGCAGAGGGAACCCTTAGTCCCCTGCCGGGCTCCTGTGAAAGATGTGGCCAAAAGCCAGCTAACTTTGCTCCCCAACTGCAAGGAGCCAGGCTGCATTACACTGCTGGCAACACTCAGCATCCCTGAGGAGGTTTTTCTGAGCGGGGTCCAAGAGCAGCCACCACCCAGGGCTTCAGGGTCTGGTCTGCAGCTGGGGGAAGCTCGTGCTGCAACTCGTGGCTGGGGTGGTGGCCAGGAGAAGACCCGGCCAAGAGAGCTGGAGCCCTGCCGCTTCCAGCCACCAACGCTGCTCCTGCAGGGTGCGTCAGTGTCGGTGCCACCATGTTCATGCCTGGCACTGGCCTCCTTAGGGGCCAAGACTTTCTTGTCTTGCTTCCCGTTGGCCCCTGCCTGAGAGCATCTGCACTGATGTCAGAGTCCATCCCTCTGACAGCTCAGTCTTCCACAGGAGGAGAGTAACTTACACTGCAAAAATTTGCCTCATGCAGGCAGAGCTGTGCACTCACCATGGATTGTATAACTCATTTAGTAAAATGGGCAAGCCAGCAATAGATACAGCATACAGAGCAAATTTATAAATAAAACCTTTTTTTGTGTACAAATGATGAAGAGGTTGCAGTATTGTACAAGGCCATGACTTAAATGGGGGAGGGGAATGCTTTTACTAATTTCTATTCTGACAGTTACCACTTACAATTAGCATTTCCATTGTTTACCAAAACATTTGCAGCCATGCTTAATATTAGCTTTCAAAGTTGCAACTGATGTTCATTTGTGCTCTATGCCAATACCCATCTCCTGCAATTCATATGGGGTTTTAAATATATATATATGTACTGTAAAAGTTGTATTTGTTTAAAGACCTGGTGGAAGATCTCAAATTCTAATACCGAGCTTGGCAAGGCTGCCCTTTAAAAGATTCATGAGTGACCAGGGAAGATTTTTGTGGGTTTTTTTGGTTTTTGTTTCCTCTTTCTTAACAAAGTACCCAAGATGGCTGCAGCTCTATTAAAAATCCATCCTAATGACTGTTTAGGTAGAGTTCAGTGCCAACTTTCATTTTAGCTTCAACTTAGCACCTCTCATTAATTTCTTATATTCTTCTGGGACTGAGGATTTCCATACTTGGTTTTACTCTTGGATTATGTCAGAAAAGTTTGAACAAAATTGTTTCAGCTAAATGAATGTGGAAAAAAGATCTCTTCCATATGTTGTTATCAAAATCTTCTGCATCTGTTTAAGTCAAAAATGGCAAGCCAGAAATCTTTATGTTGGCTTATGATATAGCCTCTTCAAGAAAACACTCTCGGGTTGAAGAAAATTGGTTAAGTAGTTTTAAATCAACTTGTCGGTTTTTTTCTGCATACTATGTAGACCTCTTTCATTTTTCCCTCTCCCTTTTTCTTAATTTAGTTTTAAACCCCTGTTTAAAATGAGTTTGCCAGGGATTCATTTACTAAGAATATCTTTAATGACATCTCAGTTATGGATACATTTGTCAAGAACCCCAGCTGTTAAGGCCAATTGACTTGAAAAAGCCAGAGTGGATGCCATTCCTTCAGTATATGAGGGATGAAAAGGTTTAGCGTGTACTGTCAGCTCTTTCACAAATCATACCAGTTTAAGCGTCAGACCTGATGACCTTACTTAAGTCAGTACAATGACATAATTTTGCATGTGTACAGTCAGACTGTTTCTTGCCCTTTTTATCTAAAACACAGAAATAATACACAAAAACTAAGCTAAATAGAAAAGTTGACAAATACCCACTTAAGAGTCAGAAAACCACATAGGCTGAGGTTGCTAAGACTTCACACCCTCTTTATATTCTTATAAAGCTTACAACCCACTTTGACAAAAGCCCGTGTTTAGAAAAAGAATAAGCCTTTAAACTCAAGTACTTAAATCCAGGAAAAAGTAAGACTTAAAGTAGCTCATTCTCTCGTCCACTAAGTATCTAATAATTTGGAGCCCTGTGGGATGGCCTCAGCAAGAGAGATATTAAACTCTCCCTTTCCTACTCCTTCTCTCCTGCAAGGGCGAATACACTGGGGATGGGGGGAAGGACTTTTCTGTGAGATGGGTATTCAAACCTCTTCAGCCAGGCGTGCAGGCTTGCTGGCAGTTCCCAAGAGCACTCTAACTCTCAGCTATTGTAAAAATAAGTACATAAAAACATATGTAGAAAGTCCCCCACATCTTTCCTTTCCCCTTTTTGCTGTTTCCCACTGGCTAAACAGGGCAGCTGGGAGCAGGGCACTGGAAATGTCTTTCCCAGATAGCTAACTTTCTCCAGACAGTATAAAGGGAGTTTAGACACCAAATCCATGTGAGAAGTCAAGGAGTTATGTTATTCCCCCTTATATAGGGAGAACTACAGTGCAAAGTGATTAAAACCAAAATTTCTTTCTAAACTGTCCACTACTGCATTCCTCATCCTGCCAAAGGGACTGTTCCCATTTTGTTAGGCTAGACTGGTAAATATTCAGACAATCTGTAAAACCCCCCACAAAATACTTCTAAAGTATTGAACTAATCATTTGTCCCAGGTTGCATGGCAAACCAGCAGCAGAGACAGTGGCAGAGCACATTTCCCTGGGACTCCAGTTCAGTGCTTTTAGCCCACAACAGCCCTTTCTCTTCATTCCCACTTTGCTACCTGAATTAAAGGGATGTAAGATGTAAGAGACATCAACCTCATTCTGTTCTGTTTTGAGGAACACTGCATTACTGTTTTATTTGCTGATCTACTGTAAAAATAACATCTCAGATGATTACTGGCATATGAGGGGTAGGTACTACTGAAACCCATGTGCTGGCTGAGGTGGGCACATTACAAAAAATCCTTGCTGTTTAGCATGACATTATTAAAGCTTCCATAAAAACTGTGTTTGTTAAAAAAAGCCAAGTGAAGTTTTCATGCATAACTTTATTTTTGACAGTTTTTCAACCTTTGCTTTGTACTTTGTTTTCATTTCCTTGTTTTAAGATGAAATGGGGCTCAACAGATGTCTGAAAGCCACATTCCTGCATGTTGCTTCAGTGGATAAATGAGAAATTTTGATACTTTAAAAAAAAGAGAAAGAGGGGAAAAAATGTTCATTCTGAAGTGCTCAGGCTGACAGTAGTCTGCGATCAGGGAATCTCAGTCTCCACCTTTATTAGACTGTGGTGATTACTACTCATGGAGTGATGGAAATCTACCACACTCCCTGTTGGCGCTTGGATGATTAATGAATGACATGCACAGAAGCAGGTGGCTGAATTTCCCTTGAAATAAGACCAGTTACATTCATAGAAGAGTGTTAAAATGTATACACTAGAAGAAAACATCAAATGGAGTAGTATATGTCCTGAGTAGACATAATATGTAATGACTGAAATTGTGATGAAGCACCTAACAATGTTCCCTGAAAACCTGTTCAAATGTGGTCAGTACAATGAGGAAAACAAGGTCATCACTGTTGTTGCTTGTAGAATCTCTCTATATGTGTATGTGTATGTACACACACTACATTAGAGAGAGTGTGTGTGTGTGTGTGTATACATAAAAGAAGTTATAGACTATGAAAAGGTGGATCTGATTTTAGTAGCTGAAGATCAATGCAGAAGGGAGGACTGAGTGAAGAATGATGACCATCTCTCTCCGCCAAAAAATTTTCTTTCTGATTAATCTCTGCTGCTGTTCAGTGTGTTACAGATGTGTTTGCCATTGTGTACAGTTGCACTCTACAACACTATTTAGGTATATAACACATTTGCTGCAGGTCTATCATAGATTATAATATACAGCTGTAGTTGTAGATATGTAAATTGCCACATTTAGCAAGATGGTCATTGTACCTTTGGTCACCACAGACACTTAATTCAAGTGATTTAATACCAAATGTTAAAGGACTGGCACACTTACTGGTAAACCAGTTCGTCCTCATGATACCAGGATGGCAATACTTCAGTGCTGTTCTGTTTGCAACTCTTTTTCTAAACAGGCTATAGATTTTAATGGGGATCTCATTTTTTGTTGCGAGTGTGTAATACTTAATTCAATGGAGTCCACCCTTTAGATGGAATAGTTAATATGTAATGGAATATTATATTATTCTTTTATAAAATAAATGTTAAAAACAATTGACTTATTTCCAAAATCTGTTTCTGCTTAGAGACCCTACTGATAACAGCATTAAGAATAATACGTGGCTCTGTTAGTGCATGTGTATTTTTATTTAGTTGGATGTTTATACATATGTATCTCGTGAGGTAAATTCTGGACAACTGTTATTGTACCCTCCCTTTCCTGTACACCAGCTTAACTTTTACTGAAACACAAGACAAAGTTTTCGCTGGTCTCTCAAGACCTTTTGGAAATCACTACACTGATTTAAAATTTTAAAGCAAAGATATATAGGTAGGGAAGGGATCTTGAGCTATGCTCTTGACCATCACTGGCGTTAAGGTAGAATAAAGACAGACTGTCCCTTTCAGAATATTTGTTCTAACCTCAAACCTCCACAGGAAAGAAGGTTTTCCACAACTTTCCTGTTGTGTAATCTGTTAGACCATTGAATTATGCTTGTAGTTGGAAATCCTTTCATAAAACTTAAGCAACATCCTCTTTCTTACAAACTACACTAATTAATTTTGCTCCCGCCTCCAGCTGACACAGACAACAACTGATTTCTCTTTATTATAACCTTTCCTGTGTTGAAAAAACAAACTAAACTCCTAGCCCTTCAAACCTCTCCTTAACTGGACTACACAAATCCTTTCTTTTTTTCTTTGTAAAGCCTGTATCTTGCTTTCCTGTGAAATTTCCATATTGCCTAAGACTGTTCTTAAAGTGCATGTTTCTTAAGCAATGCTCAAAACAACTCTGTGGAGCTCTTGCCTCTGCACTTGGAAGAGGAGTAATGCTTGGCCGATACTGCTGTGAGCCACCTTGACCCCAGGCTCCTTTCCTGTTGCCTGGGTAGTCCCCACTTTCTGTTTCTAAACTGGATTTCATCTGTTTCCTGAAGTATAGTCCTTTGCTGAACTTCTGCTTGATTTCTGGATCATGCCTCCAGTTTATTACCATGTGAAGTCCAATAGTATTCAGAGTTCCCTTTTATGTGCAATTTCAGTCATTCCAATATGGCAGCAAACCATTGACTGTTATATCTTAAGGTTTGGGGTTTTTTTTAAATTTTGCTCAGCTCCTGTTTTCCTAGTTCTTATCTCCCTGGCTGTGCTTATAAGAATATTGCACAGGACAGCATCAAAAGTATTAGTCAAGATCATCACAGGTCCTGACTCCCACTAAACTACTAGGCTGGATATACTGTCAGAAGAGAAAATTACATTGACTTAACATGTTTTATTCTTGTGAAGCTGACTTTGACCATTTCTTACCATTTTATTCCACTATAAATGCATTTGCTCTAGGGTATTTTCAGTTATCTTAGTTGGCTGCAGTCTTTAATTTCCCTAATCCTTGTTTCATAGTATTGTGGTTCCACATAACACCCATGTCTCTCTGTCCTTCTGCTAGTTCCTCTCTTCTTCTTTTTCACTCCTCAATCACTTCTCACTCCTCTTTTTCCCCACCTCTTTTGTGAAACCATACCTAAAATCAGTATTAGATTAGATTAGATTAGATTAGTTCTCCAGACTACCCTGTTTCTTTTTGTTGTCAAAAGCTCTCACTAATGGCTCAGAAATTGTTCGGCCAATTTCCTAATATTGTGTGAAATCCTTTGGCTACTACTCTTTTATTATTATTATTAACTTATTCTTTCCTCCTCTTGGCATGTTGTAGATAGAGGGTTTTTCCAAGTTTAACACTCTTGGTAGCGACAAGTGCTAGATGTCTCAGTGGTTACATTGGCTATAACAATTTTAGGGAAATTCACTCCCATAGCTCTCCCATGCTGCTAGCAATACAGGGACTATAAATATAGCCAAACCACAAGCATTTTTACCACTTTAGCTGATTTATGCAACATGATGGTGGAAATGTCATCAGGCAATCCCTACACTACCATTCCTGTCTACATTATAGGAAAAGTTGGAGAAGTTTTTAAACTTGTGATTTGTGGGTAAGTGCCTCTGATAAATTTGGTGCAATGTGCTAGAAATTATAGTGAATACAATCAGTTTAAGAAACCAGTAAGGACATTTTCTTCCAATGCCATGTGAAATTAAACATGAAAAATCTCTAATAGATGTGCTTTTTCTTCTATTTAATGCACAATATACACATGCAACTCATTGGGTGGTTGGTTCAGGAGGGCTCAGGGCATTTCAGAACCAATTTCCCAGTAGTTCCACTCTACAGTAAATCAGCTGTAACACATACATTTTTTTCTGATACCTGTAGTTTTAAAAGACAATTTGGACTGCATAAACTTCTTAATAACACTCTTTCACAAAATATCACAAATTATAACTGGAAAATTCAGGGCGTTAAGGCACTTTCTTCATAGAAAAGAAAATCCACAAAGAATCTTTGTTTCTGTACTTTAATATGCCAATATTCAATAAAGGTGAGGACGGATTTTGATAAAGAATGAACAGCCCCCCTCCCGCAAATCATATATCCATATGCAAATATTCTCCCTAAACTAGGCACCCGCCTTCCCTCCTTCCCAAAAAGCCGCACTATTCCCAGGGGGAGAATTGCTGCCAATGCACAAAACAGCCACCTGAAGGACTGAAACGTATTTTAGTTTCAGTACATGAAAACAGCCTCACCGTGTCACTAGAGAGCTATCGATAATCTGGTTCTGGCCATATTTTAAGGTTTTGGGGCTTTGTGATCTTTTCACTCAAGAGCCACTTCTAATTTAATCCTTCTTATTGCTTAAAATACACATCACTATGTATGGTGATGAAAACACCCTGGTCACTTGTACATGGATGGCAAGTCTTTCAGTATCACAGATCAGGTTTTATGAAGGCAAAGAGCATGAAGAGAGAAAAGAAACTTGCAAATAACATAGATCTTACAAAAAAAAAAAAAAGAAAAAAAAGGAAGTTGGTAATTAATTCCCTCCCCCTTCATAATCTTGACCAAGGCAAATAGAAATGTGATTTTAACAATGGTAGGAAGTGAAAGAGCCTAACCTTTCTGCATTTAGCCTGGAAGCTTTTTCAGAGCAGAGACAGTGTCTGGTGTGTTTACATAGTGCCCAGCACAAGCAAGGCTCATATTTAATCTGGGCCTTTGGAGCCCGTATCACAATATAAATATTTCCTCATAGTAGTTCTTACGGGAATGAACCTTTGTTTGCGCTGCTGTTCAGAAGCGGTCCCTGGCTGTGCTCCTCCTTCGGGATTCCTTCCCAGCTGGCCACTGTCAACTGCTATTCAACTGCCTTTAATGCAGCAGATTCATGTGAAAGGAAGCCTGCAGTAAGACCATGGAAAATTTAAAGATGTCCAGTTTCACTTGCAAATGGTGCGTTTCTTCCATGCATGTTGCTTTACTCAAGTGCTAAGGGGAACATCTTGTGTCCAGCTCCATTCTACAGTGTCATTTGAACTCGTGTAGCTTTCCTGAAGAATTACGCTATGCGCATTCCTCATTTTATCTCTGTCACAAAATATAAAAAGTGTATTATTTCTCCTAAAATCCCCAGGAATTTAGCACTTCCATCTTCTGCATCTCTACATGACACAGCCACGCAGAATGTTTCCAGAGATTGCTTCTTGCAATTACACCTGGTATGCCTACCCTGACGCGTTTAGGAGGACAGAAATTTTGGAAGTACTATTTTGTTTCTACTTCTATATAGCCACAGATTATTAAACTAATGACTATCATAACACATATGCAATAACAACAACAAGATGCAAGTCAAAGCCCTAAAGCCTCTTTAGATTAGATTAGATTAGATTTGCACTGGGTTTTAAACAGAGAGCATTTGGCTTTGAATCTCTTTTCTTTGTTTATTAAAGTTGACGGTCCTATTCTAACATCACTGGAAAGGTATTTTCCCCTTCTTTCTCCCCTTTAGCCCACTTTATAACAACATCAGAAGCTTCATGATCTTGAAATGACAACTTTCCATGTAGGCAATGCAAAGGCAAAAACTTTACCAGATAAGACAGCATTCAGTGGATATCAGTGATCACCAATTTTTTTTTTTTTTTTTTTAACATTGAAAATAGCAAACTTTTCTGATGGTTTATCCACATGAGCTTTTAAATACATTTCTGCGTCACCAGTTCAACGTATAGGCTTGTCAAGTATTAGACAGACTCCATGTGGTGACGGCAGGGGAAAAGCTAGGCCTGATGAACTTCCAGGGTGTAAGCTCTCGCATATATAACAACGAGGATAAGTTTCCAGCAGCATTTCATTTTCAGCATTTGTGACAGCAACACGTGAAAGTGCTGCTGCCCATTTTGCCAGTGCGGTCCTGGGTGTCTTCAGTCTCTTAACACAGTCACTTTTCTTGTCCGTTCACTGCACACACTCCATTTTGGCTTGCAGGTGGATGCAGGTGGATGCTGGGAGGAAGAATCAAATCCATTTCTCTTGCCATTAGCAACATTTATGGGAGATTTTTAGAAGAGCTTTGTATTGGTTACCTTCCCTCTCATGGATCTCATCGACAAAAGAATGAGGCCAAAATGAGACCTCTGCAAAATTCTGTATCTAATTTAGTATATATATGCATTGTTTCTCCATGCGAGCACTAACTCAAAAAGTTAGGTGTTAAACAGCAGAATCAACTATTAAACCAGAATTCAAATATACCTGTATAAAAACATCGAGGGAAATGGATTCAGAGAAATTTTGGAATTATTCTTTCTGCACTGCTTTCAGTTTTCTTTCTGGATCTTTATTAGAACCCGAATACGTATGCAGGATATATAAAAATAGAACCGGGGGGGGGGGGGGGGGGGGGGG
>VZSF01004744.1:141803-237484 GCA_013398295.1 Chionis minor | reverse complement strand
TTGTTTAATAGCTTTATTGATGAACTGGACAAGGGGATCAAGGGCACCCTCAGTAAGTTTGCAGACAACACCAAACTAAGCGGAACGGTTGATCTGCTTGAGGGTAGGAAGGCTCTGCAGAGAGATCTGGACAGGCTGGATCAATGGGCTGAAGCCAATGGTGTGAGGTTCAGCAAGGCCAAGTGCCAGGTCCTGCACTTGGGTCACAACAACCCCAGGTAACGCTACAGGCTTGGGGAGGAGCGGCTGGAAACTGCCTGGCAGAAAAGGATCTGGGGGTCCTGGTGGACAGTCAGTTGAACATGAACCAGCATGTACCCAGGTAGCCAAGAAGGCCAATGGCATCTTGGCCCATATCAATAATAGTGTGGTCAGAAGGAGCAGGGAAGTGATCGTGCCCCTGTACTCAGCATTGGTGAGGCTGCAGCTTGAGTACTGTGCTCAGTTTGGGTGTCACAGTATAGGAGGGACATTGAGGTGCTGGAGCGTGTCCAGAGAAGGGCAACGGAGCTGGTGAGGGGTCTGGAGAGCAAGTCTTATAAGGAGCGGCTGAGGGAATTAGGATTGTTTAGTCTGGAGAACAGAAGGTTGAGGGGAGAGCTTATTGCTCTCTACAGCTACCTGAAAGGAGGATGTAGTGAGGTGGGGATTGGTCTCTTCTCCCAAGTACCAAGCAATAGGACAAGAGAAGACGGCCTCAAGTTGTGCCAGGGCAGGTTTAGATTGGATATTAGGAAAAATTTCTTCACGGAAAGGATTATCAAGCATTGAAGGAGGCTGCCCAGGGAGGTAGTGGAACTGCCATCCCTGGAGGGATTTCAAAGCCAGCCAGTTATGGTGCTGAGGGACATGGGTTAGTGGTGGTTTTGGCAGTGTTGGGTTTATGCTCGGACTCAATGATCTTAAAGGTCTCTTCCAACCTATGTGATTCTGTGATTCTGTGATCCCTTCCTGCAGGGCTGCTCTCCAGCCACCGCTCTCCCCATTTATACAGTTGCCTAGTGTTTCTCCCTCCCAGGTGCAGAATCCAGCACTTGGACTGGTTCAGATTCATACTGCTGATGATTGGCCAATGCTCCAATCTGTCTAGATCCCTCTGCAAGTCCTTTTGTCCCTCAAGAGCACTTCCCGGTTCTGTATCATCAGCAACCTGGCTAATGAGTCATTCAACTGCATCTAGATCAGGGATCAAAATATTGAACAGCGCTGGCCCTAGGGTTGAGCCCTGAGGAACACCGCTGGTGACCCATCACCAGCCAGATACAGCCCCATTCACTACAACCCTTTGAGCTCTGCCGTCCATCCAGTTCTTTACCCAGCACACTGTGAACCCACTTATCCCACAGTTGGACAACTTGTCCGGAAGGATGCTGTGAGGCACAGTATCAAAACCCTTACTAAAATCCAGAAAAAACTGCATCCACCACCTTCCCCTTATCCACTAGGTGGGTGATGTTATTGTAGAAGGACATCAAATTAGTTACAGGACTTTCCCTTTGTGAACCCATGTTGACTCTGCCTGATGACTGCATTATTCTTTAAATGCCTTTCAATAGTACTCAGTATCATCTTCTCCATGTTTTTTCCAGAAACTGAGGTTAGACTTACAGGTCTCTAGTTCCCTGGGTCTTCCCTCATGCGCTTTTTGTAGACTGGAATAACGTTGGCTAGCTTCCAGTCAGCAGGGATGCAGTGCAACTTCCTACAGTACCTAAGGCAATCACTTCTAAAACCAGAACTACCAAAGAATGTTTCAAAACCCCAAAACTCTCTTTCTTACTCCCAAACCACTCACTCTTCATCGAACAATCCAGCACACCTTGGTAATGTGAAGTGCTACTTTGCATGTCAAAGCTTTGCTCCCATCTCTTTAGTGAATTGAAAACAGTCACACTGACGGCTCTGAAATCACCGATCATGGGCTTGCTACACACAAGCCAGGCTTCCCATCCACCACGGTGACCTGAGGAGACCTGTGCTGAACCAGCAGTACAGAGACACAGACTCACCTCTTCTCCAAACCTCACCTTTCTTAGAGTTGGACCGTACCACAGCAACAGCACAAATTCCCATACAGGGAAGGTGAGAGCAGAACCCATACATATAAAGGGACTCACCTGCTCTTTTCTCCAGATGTCTCCCCATCCACGTGCACTGGAAAACGTATTTTTGTGCAAACAAAATTAAATTTCTATTTTGATATGGGAAAGTTCAGGATTAGTCATTTGATCCCGTCTTCTACCATATGCTCAGCAGCCTTCTCAGAGCAAAACTTAACTACACAGAAGGAACTCACCAGCAGAACTTGCTCCTGTGATGTCCCCACCCTCTTGCTGACTTGCTCCCTTTCTCCATCTGCATATTTTGCAATACAGTGGCCCCTCCACAGCATATTCCCTCTGCATCGCTGGCCTGAAATTGTGTAAATTCTCTATTGCATCAGCTGGAAGTTCTCAAACTGCTGCAGTAAGTCATCAAAATACTGTTGCAGATTAATGGTCTGTCAATGGCTTGGATATTCCTTCTTGTGAGGAAGAAGGTGGCTTTGCTGTCTTGGTGAAGGTTCTCCTAGTCACAACTGCTTCTCCAGTCTCCACTGCCAGAAGCATTGAGATATTTGAGAGAGCTTTTTTTTGAGGTAACTTCAAGGCTAGAACAAGGAAGCACAGGATATTTTGCAAGAAAGTTCAGTGTTGCAAAGCTAATGCCTCGTTCCTGGCAATGAGGTTTCACATAAACAGTGGAATTTTGGCTATTTTAGGGACATCAGTCAGAAGATGGTGTAAGTGAAAAATGGGGAAGGAGTACTTTTGCACTATATTTTTTTTGTTCTGTTCTTTGCAGATTTTTGGGTGGTTATCTTCCCATCTACCCAGGAATAAGATTTCCAGCACGGGGGGAAGAGGGCAGTAGTGCTTTAAGGACCTATAAAGAGGTAGAAAACAGGAAATCTGTGAATCAGCTGAGACGCATCTGTTCCAACTGGTACTGTACATTGAAGAACACCCCTCCTCTTTATACCTTGTCTCTGCTAAAGCAGCCAACAGAAGAGTTGCTGCCCAGTGTGCAGCACCTTCCCATGAGCATGTTTTAAAGACAGAAGGTAATTAAATCCTGGCTGAGGGGAAAGAGGAGCTAACCATCACACACTCACCAGGAGGCAGTTCTGCTGGAGGGCTAAGTGTGGTAGCATCAGGGCATATTTGCATCCCCTTCTCACAAATTGCATACTTTTAGCCCCCATGTGAATCCTTAAATATCCTTTTATCATAAAGAGGATGTAAGCAATGTGAGGACATGAAACTCCTTTCAGTTTCCAATCACTATCCTGGCTCTTCTCAGATCAGTGACAAGGGAATGCAAAATATGCCCTGATGCTACAACCTACTGAGTGGCTTTTTCCAAGTTTGTCCAATGAAAGGAAGTTGTAGAGAGGTGGGGATTGGTCTCTTCTCCCAAGTACCAAGCAACAGGACAGGAGGAAACGGCCTCAAGTTGTGCCAGGGCAGGTTTAGATTGGATATTAGGAAAAATTTCTTCACGGAAAGGGTTGTCAAGCATTGGAAGAGGCTGCCCAGGGCAGTGGTGGAGTCGCCATCCCTGGAGGGATTTAACAGCCGGGCAGACGTGGTGCTGAGGGACATGGATTAGCGGTGGGTTTGGCAGTGTTAGGTTGACAGCTGGACTCAGTGATCTTAAAGGTCCCTTCCAACCTTGGTGATTCTATGATTCTGTGATTCCAACATTTGCAGAATGGGGAATGCTGGACACAAACCTGAATCTGCCTATCCATCTGTGGTGGTAAGGACAGTGAGGAAAAAGCCCTAGCAGATGGGCTGAGCTCTCTGCTCTGCTTCCCTCGCTCCTGGTGGCTTGTAGGGAGAATCTCATCCCCTGAAACACTAGGAACTGAGCAGCTTCAGACTTAGAAACTGAGAGTAAAATATTGCATACAGCAGAGAAACTTCATACATTACCTTGGATGTATGCTTTGACTACAGACTCTTTAAAGGCACACAGCCCCTCACAGCCTTATCCGTGGCCCCGTCCCAGAGAAAAAGCCAGCTTGTTCAAATGGAAAGCTAGGGAGAGCAGTAGAAGTAAAAGGCAATCTTCAAATGCATCTAATTGAAGAAAAAGCCACATCAATAAGGACATAACCTCAGTGTCAGATCAACTAGATTTTTTGAAAAAAACTTTTCGCAAGGATCCTGCATGAAAGATTTTTGAAGCAATGGATATATCATGGGATGAAAGGGAAGATCCCCTTATGATCACTTGTGGTGATGGACAAAACCAAAACGGGTAGAATTTTATGGTTATTTTTGCCAACAGGGAGATTTCAGTTGTGAGGTCCAATAAGAAACTGTACTGAGAGTGCTGAGCTATTCATCTGCTCACAAGTGACCTGGAAGATGAACTGCTGTGTGAATAAGTGAAAAGCAGTAAACCCTGGAAGAATAACTCTTAATTGTACACTCTAGTGACTCAAAGAGCTATTGGAAATATCACATGAAAGCACAGACTGATAGAAAAACAGTGACAGAAAGAAAATGGTCTTATGATTACATACAAATATAGAGCATACTCCATCTCGGAGAGGATGGGTGGTGTCCCCAGGCCTGCCCTGCTTGATTTGCTCTGGCACCATGTGGCTATGTCCTTGCTGGCAAGACTCTGCCCTGCTGGCCATCTGCTTCTGCTCGGCACCCAGTCACCCACACTGCTCCCTGACAAGGCTTGCTTAGTGGACAGGTATTTGCAGTTGGCCCCTGTGGGTATAGGGTTGACATTTCAGACTTTGTCTTGCAATAAAATGAAAGTGCCCAGGCAGGAATTACACTTGTGGGGAGTAATACAGCTTTTATGTTGCAACAGTAAATGCTCAAACCCATTAAATGCTCAAAATTGTTTTTTTGTTTTTTTTTTTTTTTTTTTAGTACTCAGAAATTCACATGCATATCTGCTACGTCACAACAACAGAAAAAAATTAAATTGTTGGGGCAAATTTTAAGTCATTTGCTGAAGGAATTTTGCATTTAACTGAGATTCTAAGAAAGCAACTGTGAAATCCTTCAATTTCTTCTTACTTACTACAACTGGTTTGGTTTTTTGTGCAGGCTGAGCTTCGGGAAAACCACAACCAATGTTTGACTTTTATAAAGCTGCTGGCACTGAAATGTTCCTGCACTCGGTTATTCAAACAGCATCATCAAGAAGTAGACTGTAAGTATTTCTGAAGGGTTTTTTTTCGTGCGGCGAAAGATTTTGCACTTCCGTATTGAGGCAGTTTACATCCCTGGGAGCCCACAAGGAAGTTGCTCCTGAGCAGTGCAGACTGTCCGTGGGGGTCAAAGGGGAGCCTTTCCGCAGGAATGCATGGGCCATGAACCTGGTCTGTGTGCCGGGCAGGCACGTAGACTCTCTGTCTACGTGTTTCGTGGTGTCTGGGGTAGCTCTGCAGAGCCCTACAGGAATGGCATCTGAAACGGGGCAGTGCTCGGTGCACTGTAGTGCCCAATGCTGTGTGTCCATAGGGCTGCATCTGGGGACAGGATTTTGGGGGGAGCTGGAGGAGATGGGCTGCAGCTGCATCTGTGTGGAGCTACACAGCTAACACAGGGCCTGATTCCACGTGGAAAACTGCTCCCAAGAGGTCAGGGCAGTGGTCCTGGCCAGAGGTCAGTTCTGCATAGCAGTGATGAGTTGAGTTTCTGCCAGGAGAACAGAGTTTGTGCTGCCCACAGAGAACCCGTTTCACTGTCATGTTTGTAACTAGCGGGGGAAATTCAGTGTCCAAACAGAGCTTCACATGCCTTAGTGCTCCTTCACAACAGGAACAGAAACAACATTAAGCATATGGGAAATAAATCTGCTCCATGTCTGTGCATGGCTCTGCCCTCACTCCAATCACATGCAACAGTCTCTGGGGTTCCTGGGCTGGCAGCTTTCTGAGCATGAGGGGAAAGTGCAGAAGGTCATTGGTCTGATTTTGTCCAGGCAGCGGTCAGGGTTAAACCGTTCTGGGTTAAATGCTAGGAAATGCATTTGACTACAGAATCTTCACAGAATCACATGGTCCAGATGAAACTACACGCTTGCAAACTACTAACAGTGTCTCCATCCAGTCTATCACCCCTCAGACCCCAGAGCTCTCTGGAGGTCCCAGGTAGGACCACCACCAGGGTCCAGAAAATCTGCTGTGTTTGGGCTAGCAGGTCGATGGAGGTGGTCCTTCTCCCCTGCTCAGCACTGGTGAGGCCACACCTGGAGTGCTGTGTCTAGTTCTGGGCTCCTCAGTACAACAGAGACATGGACACTCCGGTGAGAGCCCAAGGAAGGGCCACAAAGATGATGAAGGGACTGGAGTATCTCTCATGAGGAAAGGCTGAGAGGGCTGGGTGTGTTCAGCCTGGAGGAAAGAAGGCTCAGGGGATCTTATCAATGTATACCTGAAGGGAGGGTGTAAAGATGACAGTGCTAGACCCTTTCCAGTGTTGCCCAGTGACCAGATGAGAGGTGGACATGAATTGAAGTATCAGGAAATTCCTCTTAAGCATAAGGAAAGGGCTTTTAACTGTAAGGCAGACTGAACACTGGAGCAGGATGCCCAGAGAGGTTGTGCATCTTCTGCTGATGTGCTGTGAGACAAGGCTTTAAAGGACTTTTCAGACAGCACTGATGGATCCTGTCCCTGGCAGTGTCCTGGAGATGATTTACATGTATAATTAGAACAGGGCTATGGTCTGGTTCCCACTCTTCTCTAACCCACTAACCCCTGCACAGTACTCTTGCACCACACTGAAAGATAAACAAGAAAGTACTACTTCATGGAAGTGGCCAAGTGCCATTTGTGGCTATTGGATAGATCATGAGGCCCCAGGGGTGTCTCAGCAGAGGGGGAGCTATCGGTCAAGATGATCTGCTGTGAGGTACTCCTCTGGGACAAGGAAGGTCCCGACCAGTGGCAGGATATGGCATTACAGGGCACTCTTGCCATGGTGTGTGGGGTTGGAGATAGTAAATGCAAAGTTCAAGTGAAGACTTTATCTGTCTTCTTGCCCTGCACTTCATTCTCTCATGAGGCAAAGCACCATCAGTCAGCCCATGCCCTGCTCCCTCTGCCCTCAGAATAGCACACTGGCATGGCTTTCTGATTGTTAACATGACCAAGAGATGTCAGCTAATTATCACATAACCAACCCCAAGGAAGGCAAAAAACTGTGTGGCCAATACAGCAGAGGAGACCTCCGGTCTCCAGGGAGTTCAGGCTCTTGTCTGGAAGAAACCTGGTTGTCACTACTCAGAACAAATGGATGGGAGACAATGACTGAAATGCCGGTGCTTTACCTTGTTGTCCCACTATTGCTAATGTCTGCGTAGCAGAACACACAAGGGGTTAATCTAATTAGTCAGTTTTACTCCCAGGACTGTCAGAAGCCAGCCAAATTAGAAATGCCCACCACAAAGTCTCTCCCAGGTTTACCAGCCTCCAGGGAGTGGGGGAAGAGTGGCAATACAATCCCAAAGCAGCAGTGTTAGTACAGCGCGTACTGTCACACCACTGCCACGGGCATGGTGGCACTTGGGCAAGCCTTGCTGCTAAAGGGATGACACTAGAAAAGCATGTCAGAGTCAGGCATCCCCCCTCAACAACGGCTACCCCAGGCTCCCTCTTCCCTCTGCTAACGCAACTCTCTCTCTTTTTTGTTTTGTTCTGTTTTGCTTCTGACAGACAGCCAGAGACTCTGAAATAATCAGCACTTTTGAGCCCGCTGTTTCTCTTGTCTCCAAGGAAACTGTGCTATTATGTTCCACATCAAAATGAGCAGGATTTTCAAGGGGGAAATCTCCACAGGCAGCAACACGGAAGCACCCTAAGGGGGAGAAGAGGGAGGAATCTCTACAGGAGGAGAGGGGTCGGGGAGAGCTTTGCACAAACCAGGCAGATACGGAGGTGCAAGGCAAGGGGTCACTGGGAAAGCTGCACTAGTCTTTCCAAGGCAGACAACTGCTGGTTGCTGGGTCACCGAGTGAGAGGGCAGAAGTTAAACAGCCAGTGCTTGCGTGGAGGGAGGGAAGGCTCAGTGCTTACGAGGAAGAGATGTGTCAGGCTGTTCAAGGGAAAGCAGGTGGGGCCATGCTTCACCCTCAGGACTCTGCTCAGTGGCCTGACAATTGCAGTTGTCCTAGCTATCAGGTCCTACTTGCTTTTGGGCAGATCGTCGGCACTCCAGAGTAGGACGCTACAATCCCTCCACCAGCAGCTGAGTAAAATAAGTGCTTTGCAGGAACCGTCTTTGCAAGGATGGCAAAGGAGGAGTGAATGTCTTCATTCCTGCCTCACTTTCCCCCATCAGTAGCTCAGTGCCTGTGGTTTGCAGCATTGAATCCAGCCACTGTGCTATTAGCTGGATTTTTTCAGTCCCGAGGACCAGGATAGAGAGGTCTCATAGACCCCTTGGCTGGAGGCATCCTCACCCCTCATGCTGTTGGGTCCTTTGCAGCCTGGCCCATTGCTTGCCCTTGGGAAGGGCAGTACAAGCTGAAAGGAATGCAGTCAAAGTGCCTATGCTGAAAATTCCATTGTAAGCCCAACTGTGGTGAGCTCAGCCATCTTTGTGTTGCTATAGCAGCCCCTGGCAGGGCTTTCTGCTCAGTGAAGTACTCGGGCATCTCCATTTTCCATTTGCTACCTGGCAGGCAGCTCCCTCCCAGCCAGCTCCTACCACTACTCCACCCAGGAGGAGAACAGATGTGACCAGAGTCCGGGCAGTGACCCATCTCTGAGAGAGCAGCAGCTAAGGGGAGGGGAATCTGCAACAGGCAGGAATTTCAGCCCCACTAAGCTCTACAGTGATCACCAACTGATCAGCCAGTTTGGGGCCCAAGTCTGATACTGGGAGGACAAGTACTGCTCTCCCCATTGCTCCCTACTCATGGTGAGGTCCTGTGCTAAGGTTGTCTCTCTCTATCCACTCACCAGGCATTTCCCCCCAGCCCAGAACATACAGTCCCACTTTTAAAGCACTCTGCCCTGGGCAGTCCCCTGTCCTAAAGCAGGGGGAAAGCTATCCCTGCTGCTCTCTCATGCATATGCCCAAGGAAATCTCCTGCCATCCTCCTGTCCTGCTTCAGTCCCTGGACCTGGCACCGCTCTCATTCATGCATTCAGATTTTCTAACAAAACCACTCACCTGGAATAAATGCCAGCTGTCAAGCAGGAAGGGCGGCGGGTCTTTTTCCTCTTGGGGGATTAGTCTGAGTTGTTTTGTTCTTTAATTCTTTAAGCTCAAAGGCAGGATGCAGGATTTTCTTCTTAGAAAGGTACAGCGTTAGCAGAGAGCTCTGAGCAGTACCTCCTGAGAGAGGAAAGGAAGACTGTAATATGCTCAGGATACATGGCAGTAGGGGGTGGGGGAGTGGCATGTAGGAGGAGACTGAAAAAATCTTCGATGATTGCAGGAGACCAGAGGACTGAAAGCACCTGTCACCATGATGTTCCATACTGGATTTAACACTACCAGCGGTTTTGCATTCTTCTGCTTCCTCACACAATCTGCAAAGAGAGTTCGCAGTAACAGAGAGCAGGGCAAGCTGTTAAATGACAACCAACTCTCATCCCCATCCTACCCTGCCCCTCGGTCTATTCCTTCCGCAAGAGCGGCTGCAAGCTCAAATCCAGCCAGCAGCAACAGCTGGATACCCTGAACGGGCAGGTCCTTCACCAGTCCAGTCTGTGTGAGCAGCACCTCAGAGATCCAGACACACCGCTGGGGTTTGCCTGAGGGGATGGACATGTGTCTGTGCTGCAGCCAAATCGCTGTCATTTCCCATTGCTGTATGGGGCAAGTCACAAAGAGGAATCATTTCACTGCATGTGCAAAGGAAATACATTTGCAATAGTCTGTCAGGGACCCAGACTCTGCTTTCAAGAAAGTGGAGAAAACTTCCACTGTCTTTACGCGTTGCTCTCTAAAATACTGATTCCTGCTGCTCTTTCTTCAGTAGAAGTCCCGCGTTTCAACATTTCCATGAGTGCGCTATGCTAAAAACACAAGTCAGGCTGGTTGCAGGTGTGAGCCCCACACAGCCAGTGCTGGCCTCTGAATGTGGCAGCGTGAAAAATTATGTCCAAAACCCAAGTCCCAGCACCAAGGTTACAACAGCACCTCTGTTTCTATTCCTACCAGATACATGACTCACAGTTGTTTCCTGACAAGTGAGTTGACTCAGTTGTTTCCTGACAGTAGTCTTCTCTTTAATTCAGGCAGTACCACGACAGGGGGCTTTGCTGTGTGCTACAGCTTCCGTGTACCAACGGCGATGAGCGGTGTCTGCAGCTAGAACTTGCCACAGCATTTGAACTCATCCAGCAAGGGGTAGGTCAGAGCCAAAGTGTCAGGCTCACCTGGCAGGGTCCTGGAACTGAAATCCCCTCAAACCATGTGTCCCCATCAGAATCTGCTGGAAGAGGAGAGCTAGACTTCTTCAGCCCAGGTTACAGAGAACAAGTCCCAACATCAACTGGCTTTTTGCAGGCATTAATCATAGAATCATCGAGTCATAGAAACACCTCTCCTATGAGAAAGGCTGAGAGAGTTGGGCGTGTTCAGCCTGGAGAAGGCTCCGGGGAGACCTTAGAGCACCTTTCAGTCCCTGAAAGGGCCTACAGGAAAGATGGGGACAAACTTTTTTAGCAGGACCTGTTGCCATAGGGGAAGGGGCAATGGCTTTAAAGTAAAGGAGGTAGATTTAGACCAGATACAAGGAAGAAATGTTGTACAGCAAGGGTGGTGAGACACTGGCACAGGTTGCCCAGAAAGGTGGTAGACACCCCATCCCTGGCAACATTCCAGGTCAGGTTGGACAGGGGTCTGAGTGACTTGATCTAGTTGACGATGTCCCTGCTCATGGCAGGGGGATTGGACTAGATGACCTTTAAAGGTCCCTTCCAACCCAAACCATTCTGATTCTATAATTCTATCATTCTATGATACCTACAGGTTGGAAGACCCTTAAGATCATCAAGTCCAACAGTAAAGTAGGATGGTGATTAGATGGGACTTCACTGGACAGGCTATTTGGAGCCTGGGGTCTTGACTGCCTGTGTCATTCTCCCTTGTTTTAACTTGCTTCATCTGCCAAATCAGCATGGGCACAGGCCATTGCTGCATCAAGAGACAAGTGTACGTAGTCTGCATCCAACAAATTGCTTGGTCTTCACACGACTCGGTTGCTCACATGAAAATGGAAGAAATGGCACTAATCTTCTTATTGAAGGCTCGGGTCATGTAAGTGTTAGCTGGGGCTAGAAACCCAAGCCCTGGACCCTGCAAAGTTTCAGTTATCTTTCCAGCAAAGCGCATCTTGGAATGGGCTACACAAGAAGACAATTTTATTCCAAAGTTAATGTCTCTGGTTATGGGGAATAGACTGCAGCACTCTGCTTGCGCCAAGCACCCAAACTCTCCCCCCGCTGAGATGTGGCTGAGAGCCAGGCCAGCCACCCAGGGAAAGGGAGGCTGATTGCAGCAGCACAGCCTGGGACAGGCTGATCTCCTTTGCTCCTGCTGGGTCCGCAGCATCAGCTGCGGGTGGAGCGATCCTGGAGAAAGGACATCTCTTATTGCTCATGCCCCTGCTTCTCTCAGTGGCTCAGCCAGCAGCTTTTCTTCCAGAAGGGTGCCTGACTTCACTGTCAGCCATCAGCCGGGGGGTCGGGGGACCCACAGACACGAGCGCTCCTTGCGCTCAGTGCATTTCTGGCACTACCCAGAGACGGGCAGAGCTGCCATGCACTTGGCCGTCCCTCAACTGCTATGCATGAATCCCGGACTCTGCCTCAGGGAGAAGTGGTTGGCTAACAGTGAATAATGGTCCTTTTCCACCTCCTATGCCTGAAGTTCAGCTTGGCTCCTAGAATCTCTGCTAAGTCCTACCTGTTTTTTTAATCCCCAGGTTAATATCTCTAGTCCTTTTTTAGCCATAAACTCACAGTGACAAACGCCTTAAACCTGCTTCTTCAGCAACTTTTTCCATGTTTCATTTCAACTTGCATCTGTGGCAATTTCCAGACACCCTCAGAGCAGCAGTGTGAAGCTATGGAGGAGGAGAAGAGATCTGCTCCCTCGGGATGGAGGTGACTGATGCCCAGGCTGAGTCTTTCCAGGGTGGAGCAATCCTTGGGGAACAAACACTGCTGTGAAGCTAATGCCTCCCACATCTCTCCTCTTTCCACAAGTGCCGGACACACTTGATCATCCACTTCGCACAGGGGCCACGTGATACTGTAAGTTATCAACAATGGGTAAAAAGGAAACTCCCAATGTCACCCTTTGTGGGAGGCAATGAGGAAAGACATGACAACTGCGCCTCATGTCACCTTCTAAAGGGTCTTCTGATGCTATCCTGACACAGCTGTTTGACGATAAAGGAAGGGCTTGCTGGGAAACAGCCTGGAATAGTATTCCCAAATCAGCTCCCTGGTGATTTTTTCCACAAAGCACCTTTCAAAATGATTTATGCTAATCTCACAAGCAGACTAAAAATGTCACACGGGGACAGGGCAGTTTGTTTTGCACCCACTACCTCTTTAAACATGCCCTCGGTCTGTATCTCAGCATAACTTAGTACAACCTCAGTTCTAAAATGGTAAAGTTCTGCGCAAAGGATTTGAGACAGATTTTTACAGAGGGTTTGTGTGTCTAAAAGAGAGGTTTGCAGGTCCAGTAGAACAACTACTTCTTTATCATCTCTGTTTTTTTAAGAAAGACATTGATTATCTATTGGATGTGTAAAAAGCAAAACAGCTAAAGATGGGCTACGTGTTGCTTCATAATGTAATGATAAGGAAAATACCCACATGTGGGTCTCTGTTCCCATGCAGTTATGCAAATTCAGTTTGCTCTACACAACCTGGATGAGTCATTGAGGCTGCAGGGTTGGGTTAGAAAAACCCAAGCAGATGGCTGTGTGCACTGTCCCATGGTTTCACTGTCTTCCAATAGGCACTTCCTGCATTAGCCTTTTGAAAGGGCTCAATTTGTCTGAACTGCTGAAGAAACCACCCATTAAGGAGCATGCTGTAATGAATTGCAGGTGTAAGTGCACACAGCCCTGTCACCTGAACGTGTGGACAACTGGGAGGATGTACATGAACCATCCTTACCTAGATGTGTCATAGGAACATGGATGTTTTCTGCTGGAGTGTAGAAAGCCACCGGGATATTCCCAGTTGCTAACTGTCATGGGGAAAGATGTGATTTTCTTGTATGTTAAGCAATCCTACAACCCTTCCTTCCTTGGGTTTTGCAATTCTGTGGTCTTGTTCTCCTTGTTACAGTAACCTTAATTTGGGGGTTGGGATAAATTTTGTGTCCTGCACTGCTCACTTGGCCCAGGGAGCAGCGTGCAGTTATGCAGCTGTGACCTTTATTCCAAGTTAGCGGAGTTTGTGCAAATTAATCTCCTTCGTGTTTCACAGAGCTGCTCAAATAACAGAATTTCCTTCCTATGGGAAATGCCAATATTTCAACATTTATTTTTGCCCTGTTTTGGAACAAAACCTCAAAACTTCAACTCTTGCAGCACATGAAATCCAGGAAAATTCAGAAATGTAAAGAAATGTTTCGGTTTGGATTAGACTGATGTAAATCTGCTCCCACGTGAGCTGTAATATTTCTTCATGTGAGTGCCTTTCATGAAAATTTTTTTACCTCGTTGGATAGACTGAACCTCATGAAACTCTGTCCCCTTGTAGCCGAGCTGCTGTAGTGCATCATCCTTGATGTAGCCTGGAAGGAGAGCAAAGGTCAGGGAGAACAGGCCCAACAGGGCTAAAAGAGAATGAGCATGTGATGCAGTTCTCACTGACAGCACCTGCCAGGACATTTTGGTTAGAATTTCTGATGGGACAATGAAAGTGATAGTTAAAACATGGTATATCCGATGACAAAACTTACTACTCCAAATTTTTGACCTGGGTTTTGAGTAGTTTCAACTGATGACTGAGACAAACTTTTGTGAGCTCCTGAAGTTTCTGTCATTCAAAAGTGCCCTCATTTTCTCCTTGGTTCTGCTGAGAGTGTATGTGATTGAGACGTTTCAGTTATTTTGAATCCCAGCTCATGCGCCCTGCTTCTGCCAGGTGCACCGGGAACTTGCGCTGCACAATTCGAGGAAGAGTTCTGCTTCAGGAGTTTGTGTGATTTGTTTTGTACTGGTTTTTTTAGAAATCTCTGTGTATCACTATACAGGCCCAGGCAGCGTGAACTGCAGATGCGTAAGGTGGTTGCTCTGGTGATGCCTGAAGTCTGAAAAACACCATGTTGTCAAACTGTTTAACAAACTTCACTGACACTTCCCTGCAGAGAATGAATCCCCTGCTCCCTCCCAAGAAGATTCCCTGGTGGAAATTCCCACAGCATAACAATAGGTGCGAGGAGTCATTTGGCTCTTCTTCCCTGACCTAATCCACCTCCGACTCTCCCTTCCAGGCCTTTGCTTTTCTACTGGCACTGCAAACTGCCTGCTGCAGTCTGCGCTTGGCTGGGCTTTGTACAGCACAAACCGCTTCCCCCGTTGTCACCTCCCAGGTTTCACAGCTCTCTCCCTGTTCACTGTTGCAGTTTCTGCGTGCAGTGGAGTTTTAGCATAGAGTTAACAGCCATCAGCTGCCTGATGGTATATTAGTGCGGAGTTTGCGTTCGAAGATGGCCAGAAAATCACTTTCTGCTTCTGCTGTAGATCAGTCATAAAAAGCAAAGCGCCAAAGCTGCCTCTTCCATGCTCTACCAGCATTTTAGCTACTAACACATACTATGAGATGTTTCTTTTGCACTAGGTAGTTCTCTCACAGTCACTTCCTCACAAGTTTTGACAGCTGAATTCCAGATGTGCCCAGTTGCTCTGGCTGCTCTAGGGCCAGGTGTGTTCTGCAACCTCACAAGTGAATTCACAGCAGGTGGGAGCATTTCTCAGAGCCCATTTTCATACACCATTTGAAGCACTACGAAATGCATCCTGCCAGAATGAGGGATGGCATCACTTCCAAGGATTGCCCTTACAAAGATATCATTTCTTATTGAAACTCTTGCATGCAAATGCAGTCAATGAGAATATTTCCTGCTGTGGAGAAGGGTAGTGTTCAATACAGCACAAGCGGGATGTGCCTTCCCACAGCTGTCCTGGGAGGAGGGAGTAGCCAGGGAAGATATGATGGCTGTGCCTTTCCCTCTCCCTTGCTCCACACCCCGATTTCTGAAAAATGGTATCTGCCCAGCAGACGGCAAGTCTTGCCAGGTCAGCTTAATGCCCATAATGGAGTGAAATAAATGTGATCTGTTCTTATCCCTTCATCTCCTGCCTTGTCTGATCTCACTCTATTCCTTCTGAATGATGCTTTTCAAATAGTGAGGCTGGGGATATTCACCTTTACAGAATTTTTCCCACTTTGCCCTTTCTCTGCTCCGTTCTTTCCCCAGCAGCTCTTCCCTGCTGTTCTTCCCCAGCTCCCCAGCCTCCCTGCCGCCACAGCAGGGTAGTGATGGGGCAACCAAGAATGGTTGAGGAGAAGGGAATCCTACCTAATTCCAGAGTAAGAGTTGGGCTGTCAGGAAACACAGGTTATCAGGTTGGAAGCAATCACTCTGGAAAAGTTTCTAGCTTGAGTGATGTTAGCAGGTCCCTGGGAAGCCATGGAGGGGGAAATTTAATCTTCAGCGCAGGGTGGTGGCATCCCATAGGACAGCCATGGTAGCAGGAAGGCCAAAACTGAAAGAGTAGCTGTGTTGAAAGGAAGCTGCAGAGCTGCATGCAGGGTATACCACATTGTTTGACTGCAATTTTTAGGCAGCCAAGCAATACAAAAATAGTAAACAATATTTCTTGGCAGCAGCAGCAGTGTGGACACAACGATTATTTGTTCTGAGCTTGTTTTTTTTCTGCAGATGAGACACTGCGTTACCGCACCTTCATGTACACCCTGCTCCTTATGAACCTGAGATGCCCGAGCTGGCAGTTAATTACTTCAGGGGAATTGCTTGCATGGCTTTCCAACAACAGCACGTGCCTTTCTTTTGGGCATTCTTTATTAGTGAGTTGCACAAACTGGAGAAAGTCAAAAAAGCTTTACTGTTGTTTCAAGTAGCTTGGTCTGACTGCAGGGTAAGTCTGCCTTCTCTGAGCTGGGAAACAAGATGGAAATGCTTTACTTCTGCGCTCTGATGATATATTTGTCCAAATTTAACTTGGCCCATTTTCTTTGGCATTCTCCGTATGGTATTACCATTGGCATTGTGCTCTTCTCCAACAGCTCCCAATGCTGTATATGTGTATATGTATTACAAGGACAAAAGGGACCAGTTGTGATCATCTAGTCTGACCTCCTTTTTCAGGACAGGAATAGCCCTGTGTTAATTAATTATCTTTTAAGTGGAATATACTATTTAGAAAAATTTCTGAACCTGCATTACTCTCTTCTGGTGGTGATGAATTCACCACAATTCCAGGCAAATTATATAAGCCTGGGTCTACCTGACCCTGGAAATTATGCATGATAATTAGGAAGAAGCAGTCAGCTGCTGCTGTAGAGGAGCTGAACTGAACTTAAGAATGTTAATGGTAATACTGACATTGACACACCAACAAGCTGTAGCTGAATCAATGTGGCTATGCAAACACTCACGCATACAGCACCTGCAGACACAGTCTTAGAGGCCAAAATACAAATGAGATCTGGTATATGAAAAGCCTAGTTAGGGTGGGTGATCCTGCAGCAGTTGCTGGGCCAGCAGCACCTCCAAGTTTATTCCAGATGCTCCCTCAAACCATCACTTCCCTTAGCGTAGATTCATGTAGTTCCTTCTCTTCTTTCCAAGTTCCTTCACTTTCCAAGTGAAATCTTAGACTACAGATCCAAGTGTTGCGTTGACTTCTGGGGTTTGATTTTGCAATTTGCTTTCCATTGGGAGTCTATCCAGTTATTCGCTGGCTTTATGGAAGGAGAAGAATTCAAAACGACAGGACTTTAGAGAAAGCAGAGCTCTAGAGAAAATCTACACCCTTGGCTTTCCTTCACTGAATTACAGAATACCCTAAAACAAGCTGCTTTCAGCCACCCCTGATGGACTTTGTCTTTCATCATCTCGGGTTGTCTCTAGGAAAAGCATGCTCCACCTCTCTCTTCTGGAGAGTGTCAGTCTTTTTATGACACCCTTCTGTCATGTTTCTTAGGCTCCTAATTTTGACAAAACATCTGTTCACCTTGGGGTAGAGACTTGCTGTAAGACCCCCAAAGGCTGTCAAACATTCAAAGGTTCTCAAAGGAACTCAAAGGTTCCCACATCCAGCAGGAATCTTCACAACTTCCCAGTGTGGAGCATCCCCTGGAAGCTATATCAGAAGGATACAGAATCTCCTCTTAAGGACTGCAGGTGATATTAAATGCATCTCCTTGCCTATTTGGCTTTGTAGACAGAGAATGGTATCTTATATCAAAGTCATATGTAGCAATCTGCCTGTCTTTGGATCTTGCCCAGTCAGCAAGATATCTGTCAGATCACTCTTTTAAAGAGGGGTAAGTACATCGATGCAGTGTTAAGTCAATAACCCAGCTTTCACATTTACAGTTGAATAGGTTGAGCTTCATAAGCTTCTCGCCTCCTGTTACATTTTTTATCACTTTGAAGTATTTCAGGGGAAAGTACGGCCTTCCCTTCAAACAGTTCTCCAGAGCTGCTGTCTCACTGATAGTTTTGCCCCATTTGGTGCTACGGAAGGGTCTGCTGGGCACCCTTCATCCACCGAGACTGCATGGATTTGGTGCCTGGGTCTTCCCAGCACACCCAGGCAGTGTGCACAGACTATACCAGGTTGTGTTTCAGAAGGTCTCCATTGGAGCGGAGAGCGCTCCGAAGTGGCTGTCCCCTGCCAACAGGCAGCATAGCTGTGTAAGGGCAATCACACCCTACGGGATCCCCTCTGCCCTCAGCATCCTTGCTGAGTTCCCAAACAGGCAGTTTTCTCCTCATCCTCTATCGTGGATAAAGCACATATAAAAAAGATGGATAAATAAAAAGCAGATGGATGAAACGGTGGTCCCACATGCCTGTGGGTGTCCGGCAGGCAGGGCCCCAGTCATGCACAGAGAAGCCTGGAGTGGTGCTGGCTGCACCGCTCAACAGAGGAAACGCAAACTGTCTCACAGCTCATTACAGAAACTGAGCCAAAGGGAAGGCACGTTCCCAGCTTATCAGGCCACCTCCTCTGTGAGCTCTCTGATCTACTTTTCCAGTGATTGTTCCTGACCTAGGAGAAGCCCCTGAGAAATCTCATAGTTCATAGCCTGCAGCTAAACAGGCATCTGCAAGCAGCCATGGTGGGGAGCCGGGAACGTGGCACGCGCAGTCTGACTAACCAGCTGGAAAATTCCACTCCTCTTCATCGCAGCAGACCGTGCTGAAGCACTTGGGAAGCAAGCCTTGCCAGCGGTGTGTTTATCTGCTCACCAGGCTGCTGCTTTGCTTTGCTCCCATGAATTGTGCCACATTTTCCAGGATACCTGCACTATCTGCTCAACCCTCATTTAGCACTGCGATAAGAGGTACCTCTGCAACAGTGTCCTGCCGCCTTTGCTCTGCTTTATAACATATTTTATTTTAGCACTGCTGACAGTCAATACAGGGTGACATGAGGCTCCAGAACAGGGATGCCAACAGAACTGACCTCTCCAGCTCTGGCCAAGCTGAGCACAAGAAACCAGGTTCCTCTGATTCTTTCACTCCTTGCACCTCTGCTAAGTGATCAGCCCTACACAACCTCTCCTTGCCCCAGATTAACCCAAAACCTGCGTACTTCTGTAAAATTGGTCAAACAACTTGCAACGGTCTCTTCTTACTTAAAGACTATCAAACCATGAATTATAAAGTAACACTCCTCAATGCTAGCCTTTCAACACAGAAGGAATCCCGACTGGCTGAGGATCTGAAAGCGTTTGTGTGCTCCCAGCCGCCATCTCTCTGCCTTATTTGTGCACATTTTCCCCCCTTCTTGGCACATTCCCACCCACGCGCATGCTCTTACCTTCTGAATTTGCAGCAGGGCTCGTTGTAGGCTTGTTTGATCCCTGTTAGAAGGTGACAAAAGCCTGCGAGTGTCTGGGCAGAAAGCCTCGTGCTGCACTGTCACTCAGGTCACCAGCATACACCCAGTACTGACCAAGGGCAATCAGTCCCGTGGGAATTAGACAGCTGTAAATCCTGGAAACTATGCTTCACGCTTTGAATGTACTATTGCTGGTTTCCTTGCAATACTATGCAATTACATAATACATAAACCTTTGGATTTAGCAGCAAACCAAGAAAGAAACATTATTCAGACTTTTCCCCGTAACACTTGAAAACATGGAGTGTCTCCCTTGCTAGCGGGCCAAAGGCACCCCACTGCTTCTGATCACAGGAGACACAAGGATATGCAGAGCAAGCAGCTCCACAATTATCCAAGGGATGCAATATCCACCTTGCATAATAACCTGCTCTTGGCATTGACAAGAAGGAGAGTAAGGCACAGGCAAGCTGCACTCTCCGAAGGTTTTTACTTAGAATCACAGAATCCCAGAATGTTGAGGGTTGGCAGGGCCCTCTAGAGATCATCTGGTCCAACCCCCTGCCAGAGCAGGTCCACCTACAGCAGGTGGCACAGGATGGTGTCCAGGTGGGTTTTGAATGTCTCCAGAGCGGGAGACTCCACCACCTCTCTGGGCAGCCTGTGCCAGGGGTCTGCCACCCTCAAAGGAAAGAAGTTTCTCCTCATGTTTACATGGAACATGTACACTATTCGATTTAATACCCGTTGCCTCTTGTCCTGTCACTGGGTACTACTGAAAAAAGACTGGTCCCCTCCTGGCCCCCTCCCTTTAAGTATTTGTAAGCATTGCTGAGATCCCCCTCAGTCTGCTCTTCTCTAGACTAAAAAGACCCAACTCCCTCAGCCTTTCCTCATCAGAAAAAGGTACCAAGTAACAAGGTTATTTAATAAGGCTTCAATATGCTTCCCCTTAGACAGGTTTTCAGATGCATATATAAGTTTCATCCACGTGTTTAAAACATTGCTTCAAAAAAGAGTTGATGAGGGAGGTCTGTTAGTACTTTTCAGGTCAGCTAATTTAAAATACATTACCAGAAGAGGGGTTGAAATATAAAGAAGTGATGCTGACTCAGTCTAATCATCTTTTCCAGGGATCTAGCACAAAAGTTACTTCTTGACTTCTAGTTAAAATGCGTATGTTGCATAGCCGTGGGAGAAAATATGAAAGACTAGACATAGTGCAGTGGCACAGTTAGTACCCTGCCTTTATTTACAGGAAGCCTAAAAGCAAAGCTGCTTCTCCAAGGTCTGAAGTGTGTGAGCTTCTGTTCACAAAACCTGGATTTGTGTAAAATTTGTAAGAACAAATTATATTAGGGATATCCCATACACACATCACTTGTTCCTGTGACAAGGGGAAATGGCACAAAAATCTCTGAAAACCAGAAGTAAGAAAGAGAATTTCCTGATCTTTGCGAGTCCCTTAGCACCTTTAATGCTTCCCTGGGTCAGGAGTCCTGCCTGCATTTGGGATCTCCTGTATGAATAGCAGAGTCTTCATGCAAAATGGAGGAGCAATCTGAGTATTACCTTTCCAGGGTTCTCACCATACGTTCAGGGTGTAGATCTGGACCGAAGCCTGTGGAGGGCTCGGGCGGCGGGGGGGAGCGCAGCTTTGCTCAGGAACCAGCCTCTGCTTGCTCCGGTTGAGCGACAGCATCTGCAAACTCCAAACTGCCGAGTAAAGCCAGGCACCGAGCTTTCAAAGATGGAAAGAAATCCTTTGGAGAAGAGCAGTTAGGCACAAGCATCACATCCGTGGCTTGCTCCTTATTCCTTCTTGTGGCTGTGACTGCTACTGGACCCTGCGTGTGAGGCGCCGCTGCCACCCCTCCAGCATGGGGCCAGGCTGGGAGCCAGGGCCAGGACAAGCTGCGGTGGTGCGCAGTTATCTCCTGGCCAGGAACGACATGCAGACAGTGGCACAGCGAGAGCAGACAGATGGCTGGCAGGGCTCAGACCCGTCCCCTCGCTGCTGGGCCATGTTGGGCAGTGGCGGCTGACAGCAGCAGGAGCTGCCGGAGGGGAAAGGCAGAAAGGAGCCAGGAGGCCTGAAGTTAGGTCTTGCAGTGCTGAGGCTTGCCCTCAGACAGAGCTTGTCCTGGGGATAACATTGACTGCAACTGGTAATCATAGAATCATAGAATCATAGAATCAATTGGGTTGGAAGAGACCTTCAAGATCATTGAGTCCAACCATAAACCTACACTGCCAAAACCCACCCCTAACCCATGTCCCTCAGCACCACATCTTGCTGGCTTTTAAATACCTCCAGGTGATTCCACCACCTCCCTGGGCAGCCTGTTCCAATGCTGTCTGCTATTAATATTCAACCATTTGCAAAGTCAAAACAGGAGGACCTTCTCAAAGCACATAATCATGCGCAGGGGTCCCTGGGAAAGGCTGAACAAGCTCTGTCTCGTGCCCTGTACACTGCAGTTGTGACTTTCAGCACAGGGATTGCGCTGATGCCATGCTTGCTACCGTGTCTGCTGGCCGAGGCTGATCCAGCTGCGGAACTGCTCACCACAGGGTTGCTCTTGCCATGGTGCTGTGTGGCATCCTGCAGATGCACTGCCATACTGGGAATGAACTCCTGGACCACTTAGGTGGTGCTGTGGTGCTTATATATCCCACATACCAAAGTATGAGGATGTTGTTTATTTTTCTTTTAAGAGACTGACCACTTCCCTTAGCTCAGGCTGCCTTGGCACCACAAGTGTTTCACTGAAGGCTATGGTGGTGTTGCAGGATGGATGCATTTGACACAGTTATGATTTAGCAGCACTGCAGTTTTATTAGTGATCTGAGGCAGATCAAGAGATTGAGTTCCAGCAGCACTTAATCATTAACTGATTTAAAACTTTACAAAGTGATTTAACTAAATAAATGAACAGTGACTACATTACAGATTCAAAGATGACAAGATTCACACTAATTTACTATAAGGTATCCCAAACCAATATATGTGCGCATGACAGCAAAAGCACAGATCTCAGGTTAATGTATATACATATAAACAAAGCATAGAAGCGCACACATACCTCTTCCTGCACATCCCCTCGCCCTCCGTAGTTTATAACTGCTGAGATCAAAGATCTTTTAACGTCACACGACTCTATCAAGTCAGTGGGTACCCCCTGACTTGATAAAAATGGAAGAACATCCACATCCATAAAGCAAATGCATACAGACATATAAATGGAGAGGTGGATGAAAGAGAGGCTAGCCCATACTTAAAATTTCCCTTTTTGAGTTAGAGTAAATACTCACAAGGCATCAGCATTCCTCAGTGCTCGAGGGATTGTCTCACCCTGGTCTTCCAGTCCTCGAGGTGGTTGCCTGCGACAGCATCCTGGCTCGGGGGAGCTACTGGCCACAGTCTGCTGCCATCCAGAAGAGCTCAAAGGGTCTTGCTAGAATCGCTGCTTATAGGGTCTGTGATAATTGATTTTCATCAGGTACTTTTCCACTTTGGCCCAGCTTGGATGATGGAATGTCCTGATACTTTCCACCAGTTGTGCAAGTCCAGAACTTTTGCAAGTTCTAGCATCATCTCCCTTTGGGCCATAATTCAAGTACAGATGTACTATGTTATCAGGGAGTGAGATTTCCAAGCGATAGGGGAAGCAAGAGCCAGGTGCATTACGGCAGTGCCTTAACGCTCTGGTCCTTTATCTTTCGCAATTCATGCCTGACATCTCCTAGGTTGGTGTGTGGCCCAGAGATGAGGAATCGCACCAAGTACTGAGTGGCCAAAGTAGCAGGGGAGGGAAGGGGGGTTGCACCACCATAGGTGGGATCCTTTTAGAAAGGTCTTGCTGTCCAGCAGGTCATAAGTGGAGACAGCACATCCGACCTCCAGCTGAGCATCATGTACAGCAGCGTAAACATGGGTTCTGCAGCCAGCAGCCGCAGCACAAACTCCCATGCACAGTATGATGGGGTGCTGCATGCAGAAGTGCTTTTCGGCAAATGTTTCTTTTCTCTTTGAGTAAGAGTGATCATTTCTATATCTACAGTGAATGGTCACCTCAGAAAAATGCAAGAATAGTCTAAGATGCAAGCACTGTTTCAATAGAGAAATCACCTTTATCGCAATCTGCCTTTGAGAAACAGCTTTATAAATAAACTATTTTTCTTTTTTTACCCTGCCAAAATAATAAAATCTTACTGGTTTGTTCATAGGCAGTTATAAATCTACCTCTTACAAAGTGAAGTTTTGTGAAGGAAGTGCCCGCTTGCTCTGCAATGAATGCATTCACAAGAGCTATAGAAGATCTGGATTTGGGTCTCTGCTCCACCTTGTCAGGGCTGAGACCCATGTTTTAGGGGTGTAATCTACCTAACAGGCTATTCCAAGTGGTGAATGCTCTGGGTCCCTTGTTGAGTCCAGTCCAGCTTGTGTACATGCTTTGTGGTAAAGAAGAACCTGAACAGAAAACTGAGGCAGGGCTGGCAGGTACCTGCAAGGCTCAGCACTGATTCGGCAACACCGAACAAATACAGATGAAGAAATGCAATCACAAACTTGTACACTGCGGACTTACTAAGGGGGAAGCCACTGAGACCATGCCAATTTGACTGAACAATTCAAAATTCTTCTCTCTTTCCTCTTGGGTGATGTTTTCCAGCTCTTGCCTTCTCTGGACTCCCCAGTTGTTCCACATCTTTTCCGAAGTCTGAGGCATCCAAACAGGGATGCAGTACTCAAAGCAAAGCCCCTTAGGAGTGGTGATTAGAAACAAAAGCTTGCTTTAGTTTGCTTAATGGCAGCATTTCAGATCTCCTTAGGACTTTTTTTTTTTTTTTTTTGCAGTAGTGCCTCTTACAGGCCACAGTGACAATCCTGTAATAAGCCAGCAAGACGCAGGAATGTCCTAATTCCCAAAAGCTCCTGCAGTCCAAGTAAAGAAAACTAGGATTTTTTGGTGTCTGTTACACACTACTTTGTCTGACTTTTACAACACTTCATATCACAGAGACACCAGAAAAAGAAGGATGTGAAGAGGAGGTGGAATGACTATGTTGTAACTCCAGAGAGATGGTGGGAGCTCACCAATCTTAATTGCTTCTCAGCTAATTTGCAAGAACCAGACCACAGACCTGACCTCTGCTGGGTGAAAGCCAATTAGGCAGCCTGAGGTTAGTCTGCATTTTTCATAGCCTGCCTTTGTTACAGTCACATCATCTGAAGCCCTCGTGCCTCCATCAGGATCACACTATTATCAAAGAAAGGATAGCTCAGTTATTTATCAGCTTTGTACTTCTAATTATTTCATGCCAGTGTGGTATAAGGCAAGCAACAATGCTGCTTTGCAGAGAAGAACAGTACCTGGGCACCATCTATCATTGCCCTGAGTCTTACATACCTGATTTTCCACTTGAGACATTTTCTTTCTGGCTCTAGAGGTAAGCAAGTATCATTAGCATGGACCAGCTCTACATTAGCTTTCATTAACACACTTGATGTGGCTCTGATCTGCTTGGACCCTGAAGGACCCGTTTCTGCCTCACCGTCATCAGCTGAATGGCAACAATGATCTGAATGTTCTTTGTAACAGATGCCCACTTCTACTTGTTTAAAACAAGAAAAGTTTGACTACTGGAGACTGATACTGGATTTGGACAGAGTAGTGCTGTGAAATTCAATGTAAGGTTGTTTTGCAAAACTGAGGAAGGAGGCTGATAGTACACTTTGGTCATGTTTATATTGAACTTTAAGGGTTTTGAAAGTTTTTTGTTAAAAAAGATCAGCAAAAGTGTGTTCTCTTTGGGTTTGTTTACATCAAAATCCGTGTCTTCATCTTTGAGGAAACTCTTCATGTTGTACAGAGGCAGTTGCCTCCTCCACAACACTGAAAACTTGTGTCATCCACTCTGGCACTTCACGAGTGAGAGTCTGCATGGAAAAATGGTACTTAGCTTGGAAAAAGGGTAACTGACCTTCCTTTAATCTGAGATGGCACCCAGCAGATGTGATGCAGAAGAAAACAGGCTTGGATAAACAGTTGAGATAGTTCATCTTCAACATGGGAACTAACACTCATCTGCGTGTGTAGCCATGGGAAGAAGGAGTGCTGCAGCTATGGGCACTGATATGTAAAGCGCGTCACTTTATTAATGTGAGTAACTATGATATTTACTGAGCTGCTGAGATAAGGTCATCTTCGCTCCAGAATCAGCCTCTGTAGTTACAAACACTCTCCTTGCTCTGGGTCCCAGACAGGACTGCAAAAAGCTGCGCTTGCACTCAGGTGCAAGCAGCTGCTGGTGCCGAAACTTGCCATCCTAAAAGAAGCCTATTGCATCTTTTAAAGCCTTTCAGAAAGCCTTGGTAGAGCTGAGGGGCTCTTTGGTGTTCAGGGGTCTCTCTGCAATGACCCCTATGCTTACAGTCTCGCCAGGGCAGGTTGCAGAAGGGGGTCCAGTTCAGCTCCCTGAATGCTCCTGGTTTCTGGCAGAGGTGACAAACGCAGTGTCACTGGTTTCTTAAGTTTCTGCTGCACAGTCCAGGAGTGCAGGGTGTGTTTTGGCCAGGAATATTTGGCACTATGCACCCTGGTCAATGTGAGGTACCTGCAATATCCCAGGCGGTATGTTAACGCTATGTCCCTGATTGGCCCCAGCATAAAGTTTTAGGGGTAGGATGGTGGAGATAGCCCCAACTTGTCAGTGAAGTGGGAGTTTATTGCTTGTCTTGTGTCACAGCAGGAATCTATCACTATGGACCATATGTAGGAGTTTGTTGCTCATCTTGTCTTTGCAGGAATCTACCATTATTGACCACAGCCTTGTGCTGCACAGCTCTGGTATGCTGATGTTTCCCTGTAGCTTCTCCAGTGTGACGTCCCTTGGGCAGTGCCTCCTCTAATCTTACTGGAAGGAAGATGTGCTGGTGTTCAGCGGTGGCAGGAGTGGTGTCAAGGGAGCCTTCTGACAAGTTGTCTGGCCTCTCTGCACCTGGCCTCTTCTGTGGCCATAAAGAACATTGATTTGAGAAATGAGGGTAGGTGTGCTGCCATCCCAGTACCTTGGGATCTTCCCCCACGCCTTGACCTCAGCACGTCCAGCGCGTTGGCCCTTCATGCTATCTGGTGTTACAGCATGTGACCAGCCCATCCACTCACAGAATCATAGAATCACAGATTCATAGAATCACTTGGGTTGGAAGAGACCTTCAAGATCATCGAGTCCAACCATAAACCTATGCCAAAACCACCCCTAACCCATGTCCCTCAGCACCACGTCTGCCCGGCTTTTAAATACCTCCAGGGATGGCGATTCCACCACCTCCCTGGGCAGCCTGTTCCAATGCCTGAGAACCCTTTCCGTAAAGAAGTTTCTCCTAATATCCAACCTAAACCTCCCCTGGCACAACTTGGGGCCATTTCCTCTTGTCCTGTTGCTTGGTACTTGGGAGAAGAGATTGACCCCCACCTCGCTACACCCTCCTTTCAGGTAGCTGTAGAGAGTGAGAAGGTCTCCCCTCAACCTTCTCTTCTCCAGGCTGAACAATCCCAACTCCCTCAGCCGCTCCTCATGAGACTTGTTCTCCAGACCCCTCCCCAGCTCCGTTGCCCTTCTCTGGACACGCTCCAGCCCCTCAATGTCTCTCTGATACAGCGGTGCCCAAAACTGAACACAGTACTCAAGCTGCGGCCTCACCAGTGCTGAGTACAGGGGCACCATTACTTCCCTGCTCCTGCTGGTCACACCATTCTTGATACAGGCTAAGAATGGTGTGACCAGCAGGAGCAGGGAAGTGATTATGCCACTCTGGCTGAGCAGAAAGTTGCTGTGTCCGTGCTTAACGCCTCCCAGGAGCTAAACTTCACAGGGATGTTAATGAGGGAGGAGTGTGTTTGGGTTAATGCTAGAAAGGCAGAAACACAAGGGAAGCCTGTGCCGACTTGCAGCTGCCCAAGAAGGGTCCTGAGAGGAGTCAGGGTTGCCGTAGCTGGTGGTTAACATAGGTGTAGTGCCCTGGTTGACAAAGGTCTAGTGCCCCGCTTAGCGTGGCCAGGGGACCAAATGCTTATCCTGAGCCGCAGCCAGAGCTGAACACACAGGGTGCCTCTGGAGAGGTCCTTAGCCAGATGCCTTTGTCTCTGCATCTCATGATCTGCTTACTTCAGATTTTTCTCTGACATCTCAAGTCGAGGAAGATGCCATTTAGAATAAAAATTGAAATTCACATAATTAGTGATTTCCCGAGAAAGCATCCTAACTGCCTAATCACAAAAATTGTTATTACAAAAGTCACGATGGCTGATAACCCCGACTAGTGACATCCTTAGGGACAGACACTAATAAGACACATCGGCACAACACCCCAAAGCTTATATTCCTCCTTAATATACACTGCAGTTTTGAATGTCCATAGTCTATACTTCTAATTTTCCCAATTGTTTTTGATTATTTCTTTTTCAGTGCTCAGTTTTGAAGCCAAGACAGGCCTCGACTGCTTTTGTTGCAGGCAAAATGTTCCAGACTGCTAGAGAAACTTTAAAAACATCATGGAGGTAAAGAAGATGAAGAGACCAAAGGTATTGACTGTTTGCAGGTATATGCACAAACTTGTCTGTTAAATCATTTCCCTGGAACAGCAACCCTCCTGCTATACAGCCTTTGCAGACCTGAACCCATGCACTATGTGCCTCCAGATTTACGCCCTTTCTTTTGTGGTCTAGTGCAGCACCTCTAAATTTAGATGTGTTGAAATCCCGTGGTGCGGTGCTACAGTACTGGGTCCCAGAGCAGGTAGCCATTTAGAGGTGCTAAACAGAGAGGCAAGAAGACAATGAACTGTATGAGCACAGCCAAAACCAAGGAAGTGAATTTTTTGAGTAACAAATTGTGAAAAATCAAGTGCTTCCTTCCCCACCTAGTGGTTATGTTCAGAAGGAAGCAAGCTCCAGTAAAAATCAGCTGCTGGCCTCTGGAGGCTGGGGCTGTGTGCATGCACCTTTGGGAGTGAATTCTAGGATCAAACACCACAAAGGTGGTATTACATGTTTTTGCACGTTGATCCTATTCAGATGGACAGGCAGTTACAGTTATAACTGTCCACATCCTCTTCCCCTTCTACCTGCACAGTTCATTTCAGATAGTCTTTTAAGAATGAAAGAGATCAAATATATCGCAGGATCATATAAAGGTTTAGGTAGGGCAGGACATTTTGTACTTTACCTTGCTGCTTGAAACAAGGCTGACTTCAAAGTTAGATCATGTTACTCAGTTGAATTTGGTCCTGACCAATTTCAAACTCTCCAAGGATGGAGATTCACCACCTCACTGGTCCATATGCCGGTACTGCTCCACCACCTTGGGAAAGCACTTCAAAAAACCAAAGTCCTAAAAAAAAATAATGCTCTCCAGTCTTGTCAGAGAATGGGTGTAAAACTCCCTTTTTTTTCCTGCATGCTGAGCTGGCTGTAGAGGAAATGCTTTTTACACTTCAGCTCGTAGGTTGTGACAAACACAGGCCCAAACTGCCAACAATGCAGGGAGGTGAGTAAGATTTCTAAGCCTTTTAGTTCAACCCCTGAGTAGCCCTAATTACTGAAAGAATTGCTTGCACTTTCAGGCTCCATCGTCATGTAGAATGCACAGGGCTATGAGGATCACCAGCACATTGACTCAAGTCCTGGACCAGTGTGCCTGGAGGGTCAAAGCTGGGGAGCAGCATTCATGTTTCAAGTGAATAAGAGATGTGGTCTACAGCCTATGAAGCCTTCCGAGGCATTTCTTTGTGTTTGTGAGTGGGCTTAGTTGCCCTTGCACACATGCACTTTGCTGGAAGTAAGCCACAACTTGGAGGAGCCCACCTTGCTTCCTCCATGAGAAAACATCAGCTTTTCCCAGGAAGGCAGCTTCAGTGATCCTCACCATGGCATTTTTAGGACTGTGTCCACGGGTCCTGTGTTTTGGCACTTCTCTTCAGCCCCTCATGGCAAGTAGCACCTGGCCCTCTGCTCTCAGGCCTAGGAATCCTCCTTCTTGTTACCCTAGACCTCCATCTAGTGGGTGTTGGTGATCACACCGCCGCCACATGAGATGGCTCCACGACGGCTCATGGAGACCAGGTTGCTCTTCTGAGCTGACCCGATGCTCAGATGAGCAGGGCTGTGTGCCAGCAGGAAGCCATTTCAATTTTAGGGTTTGCCTCAGCTGGGCTTTTTGTTACATGCAAAGCAGTCAACGCAGAAACATTCCCCTTCATGTCAACAGTGCATTGCCCCATGCCGATACAGGGTCTGCAGTTGAATTTGCATACAGTTCCTGGAAATGCTGAGTAAGCCCCATAATATTCCCTTATTTTTATAAGCCAGGTTCAGTTCTGCAGTGTGTTGAGCATGTGAGTAGTTTCACTTGTGAATCAACCCAATGATAGGACCTATTGATCCTTCCACCATAGCCAGTATTTTACCTTGTAGATTTTCCCACTGAAATCACTGGGAATCCTAGCAGATGAGGATATTACAAGGAACTGAATTTCATAACAGCCCAAAAGCCTTCTGAAACTATACCTGATGCCAGAGAAAAGACACGGCATAGGCTGTGTAGGTGGTTGGTTCCTCACTATGGCTTCATCAAAACTGTCAGATGACCTATTTCCTTACAGCTGGAGAAAGCTCAGTGGCTTTCCTTCCTCAGGGAAAAACCTACAGCTCAGTCCTCCCTAAGCGGGAAATAAATGTTTCATAAGAAATCACCTGCTGAGTTAGAACCTCTGAAGACATTAGTGGCGGTAACCAACATCACTCTCATGTTGCTAAAGACCCTCACAACTGTTTGTTTCCAATGATGAACCACTGCCTTCACAGTTGCAGGTGCCTTGAAATCGGACCAACAAATGTGTTTTCTTTATTGTTGTAATTTCCAGCAAGTGAACATTTGTAAATCTGTGGCTTGGCAGCTGTTCAATAATCCAATGTCATTAACAGCTCCTGGCTGAGGATCACCACCCACAAGACATCTCAGCCTTCACAAAAGGGATCAAGATTCTAACAAAACACCATTCTGGAAGTGAGTCTAGAAGAAAGACAGAAATGGTCTGGCAGCTGTGATGGCCAGGTTGACATTGGTCAACTGAGTTTGGCATAAACCCATGCTGCTATTGAAAAAGGAAGCTCTGTCCTTCCTGAGGTTATTTGTCCCTGCCAGCTCTCTTGTGCCACAAGCAATCAGTCCTGTGAAATAATTCCATCAGTGCAGAGACAAATTAAAAAAATAGGTTTTCAACTGGATCAATTCTAGCAGAACGTGATTTACACAGAGTCATGGATATGCTTCCCAATTAATAATGGTCACTGTATCACTGAAAATCATAGAAGTGCTGGTAGAAGGGACCTCTGGAGGCCTCTGATACAACTTTCTGCTTGAGCCAGGTGCACCACCGACAGCAGACAAGGTGATATATCTACTGAGCAGACAAGGTCTACCATCTACTGACCAACATGGTGGGAACATCTAGTGAGTACATTCTTGTCCAGGACACCAGTAGAGGGATAGAGTTAGAAATGAGATCATGATTACCTGTGGTGCTGTCACCACTCCAGAGCCTCTGTTTCTTTTCCTGCTGCTGCATGTTTACAGTTATCAAAATGCCAAGAGATGTTATTACTATCATGCTATGAAACACAACACTGTGGAAATCCTTCAGGGTCTGACCTCATCCAAATGACAAAGTCTCAGAAGTAGAAAGCCTTCAAAGAGGATGGGGGGTTTTTTTCCTTTTTTTTTTTTTTTTTTTTTTTTGAGGGCTCAGCCACGGAAAAATATTTAATTTGTCAAAGTCATGGTGACTTTTAGGCCATGTCCCTTTAGAAATGCTGACCTAACAATAGTACTAATCAGAAAGTATGGCATTTATAGTATCTTAATGGCATGCACCCAAAATAGATACTAGTTATATCAGCAAGTTGACAAGCTCACAGGGTACAGATAACTCTTGTAATTAATTTCTAAAAGTCACAGGAACTGTAAAGTTGGTGTGAGTGGAGTTTACTTTTTATTGAAATAATAAAGTGCCAGAATCACATTTACCCTATTATTATAGACTTACTTGAAGGTAAATTAAATCAGAACCTGGCCTTCAAACTCTGTTAGGATAAAACTGTTAATTTTCCTCTCATGTTAATGATGCTGCAGAAGTATGGGCTCTAATTAGAACATGAATAGAGAACACACTGTGACCTGCTGGCTTTTAAGGTCTAGTGAGTGTAACTTTCTGAGGTACGTTCTTGCTAAATCACTTCCCTTAACTAGGTCACACCACTCACTATGCTAGTACCATGTATTCATTAGAGAAGCACAGTACTGTAATTCCTATAATTAAAGTTGCCCGACATTTCCATGATAAAAGCATGTTCACAGTTTCTTATAGGCTTTAATGCTCTGAAATGAAATTTTCTGTAATGGATAGCTGTATCAGAATGAGGGCTTAAATTCAAAATGTAATTATTGTTTTTTAGATACTCACATAATAGGTAATTACTCTCACACAGTATTCAGTATTAGTGTTTGGCTCAGTTTGTAGGACGTCTGCTTTGGGACAGGAACTTAATTCCATAAAAACTGGAGCTAAGTCAGCCACATGGTATATCCGTGAAAATTACGGTTCTTGTGTGATTAGAGACATGCTAATGTTTCCAGCTAAATTCTCTGCAAATTGTCTGCACCAAATGTGAACCAGTTCTCCAGGGAAGAGGCACAGACGAGGACTAGACCCACCCTTAGACTCAGGCTGCCATTTGGACGTCACATAGCTGCCAGTACTAGGGCCCTGTAAACTGCCAGGGGACATTCATGAAATGGAAAAATCTTACAAAGCTGTTCAAAGTCTAATGCCGTGATCAGAGGAGACGATAAAATCAACTTTAAGTCAGCTGGGACCAAATAAAAACCGCTGCAGCCTAATGACCAGAGTTTTGGTAGTACTGTCTGGCGTTAATTCCGATCTAGCGGTGTTGGTGTTTCTGTCGGTTTGGCTCGCTCTGACAACAGGTATTCAAAGACCTGACCTAAAGGCCTGTCTGCCAGCTACTTTCTCCTTGCTTTCTACTTTGTGCACTCTGATTTCAGTGCCTGCATGGTTGGGTAGGTGAGCTGAGACCTCAGACCTCCTATTCTCTCAGGTGCTTGCTGGGTATTTTCTTGGCTGTTGCTAGTTGTCAAAAGTTGCATTTAGTCTCTGAAAAGTTGTATTTAGTCTCTGCATGCAGCTGTGGCTCTGCCCATCATGATGAAAATCCTGTTCCCATGTATGAGACTGCCACTCAAAGTTTTACATGAAGAGGGCATTAAGATTGCTCAGCTTTTCACAGTTGTTTTATTAGTAGGATGCTTGATAGGCAGTATCGATAGCCTGGTTCTTTCAAAGCTTTTTCCTCTTCAGGGAGCAGTTGCAATGCTGCTCACTGAATAGTTAACTGCCCAACCTCCCTTTTTAGCCTCCTTGCAGGCATTATACATCAGGCTTTGCATTCAAATACTTTGTATTTAGACTCTGCACCAAACACAGAATAATTAATTAGTATTAATTATTATTAATTTCCTTGAATCATTTACTCTGCTGCATTCCTTTTATTTTGTGTCTTGAATCCTCTCCAAAACTTAGATGCTTAATCCCCATGGAAGTCAGTGAGTTCAAGAGCCTTGAAAATCATAGAACCATAGAATGGTTTAGGCTGGAAGGGACCTTGCAGATCATGGAGTTCCAACCCCCCTGCCATAGGCAGAGACACCTCCCACTAGACCAGGTTGCCCAAGGCCGCATCCAGCCTGGCCTTAAACACCTCCAGGGATGGGGCCTCCACAACCTCTCTGGGCAACCTGTTCCAGTGCCTCACCACCCTCAAAGTCAACAATTTCTTCCTCATGTTTAATCTAAACCCGCCCTCTTCCAGTTTAAAGCCATTCCCCCTCGTCCTGTCACTCCATGCCCTAGGAAAAGTCCTTCCCCTGCTCTCCTGTAGCCCCTTTAGGTACTGGAAGGCCGCAAGAAGATGTCCGCGGAGCTCTTCTCCAGGCTGAACAGCCCCAACTCTTTCAGCCTCTCCTCATAGGAGAGGTGCTCCAGCCCTGGGACCATCCTTGTGGCTCTCCTCTGGGTCTTCTTCTAGACAAACACTAATTTTCCAAATCTCTTACCATTCTCAGCTCCAGAAAGGTCAGGTTCCTGCTCAGGCCTAACCCAAACATTTGTGAAGCTTTGCTATGTGTCCTCCAGGTATCTGTGGATACCATGGCCAGAACCTTGCCCTCAGAGACACCAGGGATGACTTGCTCAGGCCCATGTAGCACATCGAAGAGTGGCAAGTTCTGTTGCTTAGAGTGTCCCCTTGAATATGGACGAGGCCTTCCCTGATCTTCATGACCTTTTAAAGATGATGGAGCGTTTCTGTTCGGTGACATCAGGCAGCTTTCAGCCCCCTCCGATACAGCCGCTGGGTCCCATGGACTTGTGTGGGCTGAGAGTTCTCAATAGATTCTTGACTTGATCCTGTCTCTGTCTGAACCCTGTCTCTAAGCACAGAGGCCTGGGGGATCTCCTTGGTGAAGAGTGAGACAAAGCATTTGACGTCCCTTCCCAGTTTCAACTCTAGTTGAGCTCTGGCTTTCCTAACACCATCCTTGTGTGCTGAAGAAGTATTTCTCTATTCCTCTTTGTAGTCTGTCCTTGCTTCCATCTCCTGTATACGTATTCTTTTGTTCATTCACAAGTTCTATGTTTAGCCGAGTTTGCCTCCTGACACATCTACTTATTCCCCTGATTGCTGGGACAGACTGCTCTTGTGCTTGGACGAAGGTGTCCTTAACGAGCTGCCAGCTCTCTTGAGTTCCTTTGTCTTTCAGAGCTGCCTCACACAGAATCTCACCTCACCTATTCCTAAATAAACCAAAGCCAATTCTCTTGAAGCGTCTGTAATCTGCCGTTTGCCCTTCTTGGTCCCCTCAGGATCTTGAATGCCACAATTTCATGGTTGCTACAGCCAACACTGCCTTTGATTATCAAATCCCCAGACAGTGCTTCTTCGGTTGCGAGTACCAGATCCAGGAGGGCATCCAGCTGAATTAGATGGCCTGTCCAGCACCCTTTAGAAACCACCTGGATTTCTGGTGCCCACTGTGTTGCTCATTCAACAGACAATGCAGCTTGCACGAGTAATCATACAACTTCAAATAGTACTGTTTGATCTACAGAAAAGTTCCATCAAATGCTGACAACAGACATTGATTTAAACATAGGTATCTGGTATTTTTTTTCTAAATTAGTGCCATTCATTTACTCGTACTAACTTTTGCCAGCCCTGCTGTTGTATTCCCGATTCTCCTAGCAGCCAAACCAGATGGTTTCGAAGCGTGATACTTAACAACAGCGATCAGGAACCTGGCCCTGGGATTCTGTTCTGTGCTAGCGCGATAGCTCGTCAGTAATGTATTCCAACAGCCAGGTGCTACGCACGCTGTTCTGCACCGCGCCACTGCCTTCAAGCAGTCATTAGGGTTATGACTGAAGTGGCGGATCTCTCCGTGTCTGCCTGAGCTCGCTGCTGTGCTCCCTTACGAAGAAGTAGAGACCTAGTCAAGGCGGTCAGGGGAGCTTAGGTGCACCGGCCAGAGGAGCCAACAACATATGGGGCCTCAAGAGAACGAGCGCACAGGAGTGCAGTTATGCACTACAGTCTGTATGCTGTGTGCTCAATACAGTATCACTTCGTGACCATATAAAGCCTCAGTGCACCTACATTTCGAGCAGTGCGTGCAGTTCTGGAAAACAGTAGAGTTAGAAGTCACAGAGAATGGCAAATACCAGTCTTTGGGATGGAGTAGCAGCCTTCCATAAACTGAAAGGGTTTGAATTCTTCAGTCTGGAGAAGAGGCTAGGGAAGATATAGTCAAAGCTTATGCACTGATTAGCTGAATGGAGAATTACTGTCCAATAAATCCTGCAAGACTGTCACTGCAAGGCACTAATGGAAGCAGTAAACGTGCATTAAGGATCTGTTTAACGCTGGAGTGAACTTCTAGGTCCTGCAGCCATGGGAGGCCACCGAGTCAGACAACAGACCGGGGCCAAACCAGACACCAAAGATCCACGGGCAGCCGGCTCGAAGGACCCAGTCCAACGACCGCAGCTGCTAGGAGCCTGCACGGGGTGCAGGGAGCGATCGGGCTCAGGGGGGTCCCCATAACCCGTCGCCACAGGGGGCGCGCGGCCAGGCTACCCGCTGCGGCGGAGACACGGGGCTGCGCGGGGCGACCCTGCCGACCCACAGGCCGCACCGCAGGGGCGCCCGGCGGAGCAGCAGCCACCACCCGCCGCGCCTCGAGGCGCCTCAGGGCACCGGACGGGCCTCCGCGCCCCGCTTCCCGCGCATGCGCGGCCCCATGACCCCGCCCACCCCAGCTCTGCTGCCCGGCAGAGCCACGCGCGCATGCGCGATATCGCCACGGAGCGGGCGCCAATGGGCGCATGCGCCGCCCGGCGGGGCTTGCTGTAAGTGGAAGCCGTCCGGCCGCGCGATGCATTGTGGGCGCGATTGAGGAAGTAAAATGGCGGACCTAGCGAACGAAGGTAGGCGGGCGCTGGCGGTGTGTAGCGGTGCTGGCCGCGGGCCCGCTGTCGGTCCGGCGCCGCCGCCGCGGTCTTGGCCTGAGCCTAGTCTTGCGATCCGCTCTGAGAGGCGCGCCCGGGTGGGGGCCCGGCCTCGGTAGCGCCTCCTCCCCGTGGCCTCTGTGTGCTCCGGCCACTCTGGGCGAGCGGCCGGACAAAGGGAGCGCCTGGCCCGGCCGCCGCACTCCCCGTGGGCCCCGCTCTGCCCTGCGGAGCCAGCCGCCGGGCGGGCGTCCGCGGGGGCCGGGGCTGACGGGGGGCCGGGGCCGCGCCGGCAGGTGCCTCTCGCCGGGCTGGCGTCGCGACGGCTCCCGGGGCGGCGGCAGCGGCCATCGGCGGGTCGGTGCTACCGCGCTCTCTGCGCGCAGAAAGCCGGGGCAAAGCCTGCCCGGTCGCCCCCGGGGAATGAGCGGCGTTGTGTCTCTCCCCACGGAGTCCTGAGTCCTTTGTATCCCTCCTTGTCCAGTTGCTTTTCGGGGTTATTATCCATAACTTGAGGATTGTTGTGAATCTTTCCTTAATTCCCATTTGTGTTAATCCCCCCTCTAGTTAAGGGAATAACAGGAGTGGTTATGTAGAACTATGTGAGGTATAATTATATATATTGTTTTTTAAGCTGAATACCTCTCAAGTAAAATAATAGTGGCTTCATTTTACTCTGAAGAGGATTAGGAAAACATGGGCTGTACTGCTGTAGGACTTGGGTGTTCTCCAAGGTGTCTAGAATGTTTAGGTGACAGTGGGCATCAACAGTTTGCCTTTGAGAATGACTAACTCTCCTCAAAGTCTCTGCAAACCCAAGTTTGCCTCAGCTGCCTCTGTTGCTCATCGTTCTTCTCAGCTAATGAAGGGGAGGGAAATGGCTGGAAAGGGACAAGTGAAGTGTGAGGCCCCTTCTTCAAAGATTGTTACTTACATTTCAACTCTCTACCAGTGGCAATTGCAGTTTGGATATTAACGTTAAAACAACCGGAAGCAAATATCTATTGTAGGTGTCTATAAGCAGCTAACCATGTAATTACACTTAAGTTATTTGAGAGATGGTGCTGTGTGTCTTAGGCTGCTGGCTTCCAAACTTCCAAACAAAGCTGCCCAAAGAGGCATGATAGGTGATCTCAGGAATGGTAGTAAATAGTCAAATGTGCAATGACTATTTGTGAGAAACTTAATGACAATATTTACATACTGTCATTATAATGACCTTATAATAAATTTTGGTGGTTTGTTGTGTTCTTTTAGAACCAGAAGTTTGGGAATGGCTCTCTTAGTGCTGTGCAAACCCCTTACTTTACCTCCCCATTCTAGTGGGAAATACTAAGCTCAGTGGAGAATTCCATTAGCAATGTTTACTGACTCTTTTGATGCTGACTTGTCATGGTTTTTCTACCCCTGCCTCTATATTTGCAGAATCCTGTAGACTGGGGGCAGGGAGAGTATAGTACCATCCTTATTTTTTCATCTGATCTTCCTTTTTTTCTCTTTTTTCTCTTCACATTTTTTCCTGCCTCCAGTGTCTTCCCTCACCTGCTAATCTTGTTCTGGTATATCCTTCCAGAATTGTTATCTTCATCCTTTTCTGTTCTGTTTCTTCTTGTAATAAGAATGATACAATCTTTTTGTAAGATTAAGTAAGGTCATCTTGCTTTTGAATTATTGTCTCTTCTGCTCATTCTGATATCATTGGCTGAATTGTCTGGTGTTAGGGTTTTTTTCCTCTAGTTCTATTTTTGGGTGTGTCTGTTCTTTGTAAACCAGTGCAAATACATGTGCTTTCTGGAATTGTCATCCTGCTGAAAGTCAATGGATTCCGTAGTCTTTCTACTTGCCTTGTTTGCTCTCTCTGACATGGCAATGATGTTCTCAGGTTGCTTTGTTTCCTCCTCATTCTTAAACACATCAATCTGTTTGATTTTTTTCCAGTACTGTAGGTGAATGTTTTCTTCCGATGTGCCCAGATATTTTCATTCAAATATATGAAGATGCTATTTTGGTACTGATAATTCTTTGATCTTCTGCTTCTGCAATATGTTGATCTTCTCTTGGTTGAAGTATGCAATACCTAAATGTTCATGTTCACAAACGAAGCATGGTTGAAATAAAACTCTTAATACTCCTTCGTCTTGATTGATCTGTGCAGCAGTGCTGTCTCAATCATACTTCATTGTGAGGGGTGAAGCTAATTACTCTGGCACATAGTAGACACAAGTACCTAGAAAGGAGTTTCAGTCACTCTTGCAGATTGGTTTTGCTTAAGATGTTTGCACAATAGCTTTTCCTGCTTTTCGTGCAAGTGAAACCTTCTTAGACTTTTACCTGTTTAATTGCTGTAACAAACCTCCTGGCCTTGAAAAGTGCTGTTTTGTTTTGCCTCTGTCCTTTCGTCTGACTAACACAGAGCTCTTTTAACCTGTCCCTTTCACCATGGCATCCTTTGGTTCCAATTAATTCATTGTTTTTTCCTTTTCCAACAGTGTATTAGTTATCTTTACCTTCTAGATTCTGATGTCTTAGTCTGTATTCTGTGCACTGACAATGTCAATATTGCCTCCAAGCAACCATTCTACTAATGTCCTTTAAGCCTTCAAACTATTTTAACGGTTGATCTTTCTGTGATGCATTTCTTCAAAGTTACAAGCATTCCCTCTAATATTCTCGTAACTAATTCATTTTCTTCATTCTAATAGTTCCTTGAATTTTTCCATTCATTTATTTTTCCTTTTTCTTTAGCGAGTTGGTGAAACCCCTTTATTAGTGGTTTGATGGCAAGCTGTATCTTGGCAGAAGGTGGTTGTTGGATTAAGGGGGTCCTTTACTGCAGAGAAAGGGGGAGAATGATGAGGTGGTCCAGGTGTTACTTTTCCAGAGAAGTTTGTACTGTGAAGTTTCCTAGGAACAGGTCCTGGTTTTGGCATTGCCCCTCATCGTGACAGGAGATGACCTGGTAAGCGTGGAGCTAATAAAGAGAAGGAGAGAGTAACTTTTCCCTGATTGTGTGAAGTTTGATTGACTTTGTCACAAAGATTTAGTGCTGTTATGATAAAAGCTTTGGGGACTGGCACTGTGAGAAGTTTGATAATTGAAAACCAGGATTTTGGAATGGTAGGCAGAATTGTTATTGTTAACTATTGTATAGTCACTGAATGGTATTAGAAATTTTCTTTGAAGTCTTTGGTGTGATGTTCTTTGTTGGTATTCTAGCTGGATCACATCTTAAAACGGACGCTGCGCACATGTGACACTGAGGTATCGTGGAGAACCAGACAACTTCCCATGAGGCATACAGCCATGTAAACCTGAATGCTTTTCTCATTAACTCGCTGTTAATAGCCAACTAGTAATTAGTTTGTATATAACTTGCTGCTGAAGCTGCTCTTTAGATGGTGGGATCTCCTTGTGTTTAGAGTGAATTACTTTATCACCTTTCAGTCACTGAAAAGGTACAAGTTTTTCTCAGGGCTAAAACTTGATGGCTTTCTTCACATTTCCCTTTCAGCAGGTGCCTCCACTACCTGCGTTGGCAAACTCTCTCCTTAGACACCATACACAATTTATTTTGTTTTCTAAAACCGTTACACATACAGTTCATGATCATAACAAGTTTACTGTGTGTAACTGCCTTATACATAGAGGGGATGGGAGACTTGAAGCAGTTCCTTTCAGAGTAAATATATGATTCCCTTAGCGGACTTGTATGATGCTGACATTGCTTTTGTGCTGTTTCTGGGTTTTTTACCCTGACTGTGTAATTCTTCTTGCCTTATGGTGGCTGTCAGAGAGGGGAAGGTCTGTTGTTACTTTGAAGGGAAAAGCTGGCATGCGTCACAGTCTCTGGCATTTGTAGACCCTATAAACAAAACCTTTTTTTCTTGTGATGATTTACCTCAGATAAACTAGTGGATGCAAAGTTGGGCCGAGTGATTTGGGTGTTTTTTGGGGGGTTGTTTTTTTTTTTTTTTTGAGATGTCCTAGTAATTCACACCCAAATGCCATGAAGTACTGTTTCATTTACAAGACAGAACTGTCTAAATACTTTAATAATTTTTGTTAACACTTTTTGGAGTTCTTTATAAATATTTAATCTACATTGCAAAGTAGTTGGGTTGCCTCATGGTTTTCTTCTTCCTGTCATAAGCTACCTTTTTTCCATTTCTGACCTGTAGCACTTACTTTGTATGAAGTACCTGAGCTGAAATAGTAAAATTGCCTAACGCAGAGGTTAATCTGTTTCTGTTAGTGCCATGAGGGCTTGGGAAATGAAATAACACATGCTCTGCAAACACAGGAGGTTTGTGCTTTAAATATGGTGTATGGAACTTTTAGTTCATCTTAAATATGTAAAAGGCATTCTACCTTCCCATGCCAGCTATGGAAGTACTGCCTGGAAGTAGTCTGCTTACTCATGTTATAGGAGACAAAAAAAATAAAGGGTTTGAAGGTGAACGAGAACATCAGATGTTTTATGTCATAAAAAGAAGCTTATCAAAGTTCTGAAAACAAGGCAGAAAAATCTTTGTACTGAAGTCAGTGATAGTCACCATGACATCAATAATGAAGTCTGGCTATAAATGATGCAGTCATATTTCTTGTACTTTCTAACATTAAGTATGATTTGACTTTGCTTGTAGGGTCTTTTTTGGCCACCAGCTGTTGGTGTTGTAGCTTGCTCCTTGCTTTCAATCTCTTTATAGCTGCTGGAAAAGAGTCTTGTTTTGTTATCAACACCTTTGGAATTTTATAATGCTGCATATTGCCTGTATCTCTTTTAATATGTTTTTTTAGTGTGATTATTCTGCTGTTTAGAACTTAAATTGCACCAAGATGAAAAAAACATTTTTGTGGCCTGAGCTGTTCAAATAAGTATAATTAAACTTAACTTCGAACTTTATTTTTTCTTGACCCTCAAATAAGCTTTCACAGGCAATAAATTACCACTCTGTGTATCTTTAGTGAGTTAACAACCTCATTGCTGTTCTCCTTTTTAACACTCTCTCGTTGTTCACAGGTATGATCTACTTTTTCTCTCAGGTGATGTATTATGATGAGTAAAAGTCAGAGCAGTTGTTCCCAACTTGTATGCTTTTAGTGTTGAAGATTGCTTCCTCTGATCTAAGCAAGGGCTTGCTTGCCTGCAAGCTTCTCAGTGGATTTTTTTTTTCTTTTTTCTGCCTCTCATATAGCTTTCCACATAGTCAGGCACTGTTGCACTTTAGAATGTATTTTGGAGTAAATTTAAAAAGAAAGTATGAAACAGCTTAGTTCTCAGCTTTAAAAACAAAATCACCTCATAATAACCTGGCTACAGTAGGTCTGGTGAGGAGTTGACAGTTTTCTTGACACGGGGCCTGGGTTCCTTCTAAAATCTAAAGATTAATTGGAGTTGCCAAGGTGGTTGGGAACCTGGGTTGCGTGGGGAAAGGCTGAAGGAACGGGGCTTGTTCAGCATAGAGCAGAGAAGGCTTCAGAGAGGTACATTTGGAACTTTCCAGAGCAGGGTCTGTGAGGAGATTATTAAAAAGCCAGAGCTAGTTTCATCACAGTGGTGTATGTTGGGAGGGCAAAAGACAAAAGGTGAGAAGTGGAACAAGATGTTCAGACTGGATATAGGGAAAAGGGGTGTGGTTTTTCTGTTTGTTTTGTTTTTGGCCTTTTTTTTTTTTAACCATAAGGATGGTCAAGCAGTAGAAGAGATTACACTGGGAGGCTGCTCAGCCTCCATCCTTGGAAGTTAAGACCAAACTGGATAACCTGATGAATCTGGACTGACTTTATAGCTGACCTTACTTGGCGCAGGAGGTTGGACTAGAGACCTCCTGTGGTCCTTTCCAACCGGAATTATCCTGTGCTCTTATGGTAGAGACACGGTGGTGGTGGTGGCAGCAAAGGAGAAGACCCTTTCTTGGCCTTTGTCCCCGCTTTGCCATGGGAATTACCCTGTGAGCCTGGTAACTATACAGAGAAATGCATCTCTGCACTACGCCAGGTTGGTTCCCTGCCCTGCCCCCCTTCCATTTTGTGCTGTTTTACCTTGTCTTTTATTTTCAGTTACGTGGCCTTTGAAGATGGGTTCAAAAGGGGCATGGTTTTTGCAACTGTACACTTAAAATACCCATTGGATGTTTCAGTAATGGGTCATTTCATTGTACGGTGAAGGTTTAAAACTTTGTGTTGCAAAAATAACTACTGTTGCCGCTAGACATGTCACCAACTGCTGTGGTTGCATGGATGTGAAGGGGTGGCGAGGAAGAACAAGGCCATGTTTTGTCCAGTTCCAGGAAACATTGGTGACACTGCAGAGTTTGGTACAGCTACAAATGGTCATGTATCCCAGTTAAAAGTCTCACATTATATAGTATATATGACTCGAAGAAAATACCTCTGCCTGAGCCACTGACAGAGTATTTTCTGCTTCTGTGTTTTGGTTTCCAAGGCTTGCAAAGTCGGTTTAATAGTACATATGTTTTTCTGACAACACACAGGGCATATATTGATAGTTAATGACTTGACAGTTAAAGGAGTTTAGCCTGTGAAAACCAGTATTTGTAACTATTTATGCAAGTTGAAATGTCTGAAACTTACGAATAAACTGCAGAAGGAATTCTGTGGATTCAGTCACTTTTCAGACTGGCTTGACAGCCTACCACCATTCAGAAGAAACTAATTGGTTTGTTCAGGTTCCAGATCTTCAGATTGGAGATTTATTGTCTCTATGGCAGTAACTACTGCAGGTCTGCTTTCTTCCTTACGTGCTTGGGCTTTCTCAGAATACCTTTTCTGAGACTGACTTGGTTAGAAAATTGATGTTGTTTATGCATCTTGTTTTGCCTTGCTTTCCGTCTCCTTGTCTGGAGAAAAACCAAATCTGTTCCACGATATGTAGGAACTACGTGCTGTGTCTTTTCATGTTTTAGATCAAGGAGATCTCATGTTATTTTATATGCATTTTACCTGAAGTTTGAAAGTTGGGTTTTTTTCCCATCCTTTATTCTGCTTTATTTTCCCTTTACCTTGGTGAGTTATGTGGACCCACCAGATCCATTTTACTGTAGGTCATCCTTCAGACACCTTGGTGGAATGGAAGCATGCTCGTGAAGTGCAAACGTGACCGTCCACCTCTGATGTTGGCTAGTAGAAATGACAGCGTAATTCTCATTTTGGAGTAGCATTTAATAAACTGCCATGCTCACTGTGTGAGGAAAAAACTCCGACAACTGTTGAACACATGTATTTCTGTTCTACAAAAATGAAACCACTTGTGGTGGTTCTTCAGTTAATAGGAAAATATGGCTTGTGTAAGTGCTTTTCTAGGAAAATCATGAAATGCTAGAGTGCTCTTTATCTGGTAAGTAAATGAATTCAAAAAACATAACTAGGAGTCAGAACTGAAAGCTGAAGCCAGACAGTTGAATGGGAAATTTGTCACTGGGGTTTTTTACCAAGTGAGGTAATGCATAATCCAGGGGAATAATATTTTACTTTTTATGTCTTCAAATTGATACCTTTGAAAATGTTTCCCCAAAACAATAAGGCTCAGAAAAATAAGCAGTGTTTAACGAAGGCGGCCAGATTAGACGATCTAGTAATCCCTTCTTACCTTGGGCTAGAATTGGTGTAACACTTCCAGCATTGTGGTCTTGTTGCAGACTTTAGAAGGGCTGTGGTGAACAAGTGTTCCCTGGTAAAGAACGTGCTAGACTAAGCACCGGTACAGTTGGGAGCCGTGAGTGCCTGCTGTGTCCTAGTCACTCCTGTCAAATGCCATCATGTCAATTCGTCTCACAGCCAGGAAGAGCAGTAGTGAGATTCCTAGATCTTGAATACTGACAGATTGTGTTTCTTCAGTGGATAGAAACTCCAATTCTTGTGGAACAAGAGATACACCTTTTCCACCTTGGCTAATGGGTTATAGTTCAACTCGCTTCTTTTCCCAGTCTCATTTGCCATAGCTGGACACAGTCTCTAATATTAGATGGGTTTTTTCCGCTTCATTTTCTTTTGTTCTTCCATCCAATCTTTTAATTTTTTTCCTGCCAGCTTTCTACTGTTCCTAGCATCCCTGTTCTTCTTGTGTGAGTACTCAGTTTTCCATCGCCACACTCCGTCTCCTATTCTACCCTGTTCCTTTGTTTCCACTTCTTGGGCTCCCCATTCTAGCCTTTCGCCAACCATCCCCTGTTTCCTCTGCACTTTGCATTGTTGAATCTGCTTTTTTTATTGTTTGCTTTCTTTTGTCTCAGTACTTCAGTCCTTTATTAAGCACTAAATAGACAAGTAGCTCTTTTCTGTTCGGTCCTCTTTGGTATTTGTGGAATTTGGTACAGGAATCTCTTGTATGTTATGCATTACACAATCTGCTTTTGGGCAGATCCCCGAAAAGGAAGAACACTAATACAGCATTTTATTGACTGGTTTGGCAGTCTTGGATAAAAGTAGTTTTGTAGAATGCGTGCTGCTTGTCGCTGTAATTACAGCAATACTATAGTATAGTGAATGTGGTATAAAGAAATGAAGAGCACCTTGAAGTGAAGGGTTGAAAGCTTGGACCTTACGTGAGTGGAGCCTCCCACAGGTGGGTTATAGTGAAGCCAAAGGAATTGAAAAGGACCCCTGGCTTGTTTCAACAAACTGGTTTTTGGGACAGCTATAGCAGTTAAGTCTCTGTTTTTGGCCTTGTTAGTTAGATTATTTTTCATTTTTGAAATAGATTGTCTGCATTGCTCTAGGTAATAAGCATTTTTAAGATCCAGCAGTATTTGGTGGATAGAAGAACTTGGAAGAGAAGGGAAAAAAGAGCAGGGAAAAAGCTGCAGTAAGGAGCTATATTTCACGATTAATTTTACCTTCTGTAGAACAAGTTACGCTAGTCTTGCAAAATGAGTCTTGTAGTGTTTTTGCTGGGGTATCCCTCTGAGTTATACCCACAGAAGAGTGGAAAGAGGATTTTCCACTCTCACAAGTAAATGCACAGAGTCCTTGGAATAATTGTTGCAATTCTTATGTGTTTGTCAGGTAAAGTTTCATTTTTCCAGCTAAACTGATCTAATAGCTGGCAGTGCCCAAATGAACAGTCTTTTTTCCTTTTCCTTATATGCTGACACAAGTGCTTTACTGCAACTGATCTATGGAGGATTTTGTGATACTGCCTTTTTTTTTTTTTTAGGCACAAGGTAATTCTTCTTGGTGACTTAATATTTGTTTTTTATGGTAGCCTTTCAAATTCTAAAAGTTTTAGAAATTTAAGTTTTCTTAAATGTCTAGTCTTCTTTGTAAGAATGGATAATTGCAAAGATGGAACTTTTGCAAAGAGATTAGCCAAAATACAGCTTTCCCCGAATCCCATTGTTTCACAGCAGTCTCACTCTGAAAACAGAATTAAATGTAGTCGTTTTTAGCCTATAAACATATAGGAGGGTTGCTGATTGCATAGTGCATTTAGCTTTTCAAATACAACTCATGCACAAGGTGTATTAGTTTGTTAAACTCTCAGGAAAGTTAATTTCAGTTTTATCCTCCCCTGCCCCCATCCCCCTTTTTTTTTTTGGGTTGTTGAGGTAGTTTTGAGGTCATTAAGGACAATGGAAAAATTACACGCATTCTTAGAAATTTATTCTGTTCTTGAAGACTAAATGTCGATATGCTTATTTAGAAAATAGTGTCCTGCTAAAATTGGGATTGGAACTTCACAAGTAGAAAGCAGATGTGCTCTTAAACTATGCAGAAAAAAATGGTGTCTTTGTAATAATATGCATAGAATATTTGATTTAAATGGTAGACCTGCAAATGTTGAAGATTTAGCACATTAGTAGATGTTTCAGTGATAATGAAATAGAAGTATAATCAAGTGTCAGAGTTAGGTGATCTTTAAGAAGGGGTATGTGGGTGTGTACAGCAAAACTCCCTTTGCATTAATGCATTACTGTGGGGAAGGAAAAGCCTTTGTGTGCAAAACTTGCATGTCTTCAAAAAGTAAACTGCTGCAGCAAAGGACCTTTTCCTGCTGATTTACCTAAGTAGGATGAAAGTACTAGTTTGAAACAGAGAGATCTGGAGGGAAAAGACAAATAGCTTTCAGATATCAGTTGTATTGTTCTTGAAATGCTCTTTTTTCCTTTTGCAGATCAAGTCCTTATTGTATGTTAGCAGGAACTGGTGGAAACGATTTGTGTAACTGAGATTTAACTGGTTTAGGGATTCATTGCTGGTAGAAGCATCTTAGAACATAACACTTTCATATTATGAATGTGGAAAAAACCAATAATTTCTCTTTTTACAGAAAAACCTGCCATTGCTCCACCTGTATTTGTATTTCAGAAGGATAAAGCACAGAAGGTAAGGAGATGTTGATATGTTGCTTTGTTTTGTTTTGATCTGTAGCACTGACTCATTCTATGGTGAGCAGCTGTTTGTATTGTTTTGAAGTTGAAGATATGGTAATAAAGTGTTAACATTATTAATGGGCATCGGTTGAAGAGGTACTGGAGGGCTAAAAGTGGGAAGATGTATGATGGTGGCATGAAATGGGTAGCTCTTCAGACAGAAGATGGATGAAATCTGGGAGAAAAAATATCTTCAGAGCTGTATCTTGAACAGGTGCCAAAGGAGTGGTGACAGTTGCATGAGAAAACTATAAAATGTCTTTTTCTGATAATACGGTTGAGACAAAGCAAAGAAAACCATGGTCTAGATTATTGCTTTTCACCTCCGTATATTTAAATGTATCTCATATCTTTGGTTAGTAATCTGTGAAGTGTCCAGTTACCTTGGAAAATGGTAGTCCTGTTCCCTCACCCCTCCCTCTACCCCTGCCATGTGTTCCTGGCCCCTGCCTTTGGGTTCGCAGTAGCGGTTAGACAGCATTGAGATAAGCTGGAGCTGGGCTGTGACCTGCTGGAAGGTGAGTGAGCTTGTGTTGAAACAAGTGGTATTCGTCAGGGGTCAGTACCGGCTCCAGTCCTGTTCACTGTATTCATCAATGACCTGGATGAAGGCATAGAGTTTGCTGATGACACGGAACTGAGAGGGGTGGCTGACACGCCGTAAGGCTGTGCAGCCATTCAGCGTGACCTGCACAGGCTGGAGAGTTGGGCAGAGAGAAACCGTATGAAGTTCAACAAAGGCAACTGTAGGGTCCTGCCCCTGGGGAGGAATAACCCCCTACACCAGGACAGGTTGGGGGTGACCTGCTGGGAAGCAGCTCTGCAGAGAGGGACCTGGGAGTCCTGGTGGCCAGCAGGATGCCCATGAGCCAGCAATGTGCCCTTGTGGCCAAGAAGGCCAATGGCATCCTGGGATGCATCAAGAGGAGTATAGCAAGCAGGTGGAGGGAGGTCATGCTCCCCCTTCACTCTGCCCTGGTGAGGCCACATTTGCAGCCCTGTGTCCAGTTCTGGGCTCCCCAGTTTAAGAGGGACAGGGGACTGCTGGAGAGGGGACAGCAAAGGGCTACAGAGATGATGAGAGGGCTGGAGCATCTTTCTTATGAGGAAAGGCTGAGGGAGTTGGTTCTTTTTAATCTGGAGAAGAGCAGACTGAGGGGGGATCTCATCAAAGCTTACAAATACTTAAAGGGAGGGGGCCAGGAGGAGGGGACCAGTCTTTTTTCAGTGGTGCCCAGTGACAGGACAAGGGGCAATGGGTATAAAATCGAATATAGGAAGTTCCATCTAAACATGAGGAGAAACTTCTTTACTTTGAGGGTGGTAGAGCACTGGCACAGGCTGCTCAGAGAGGTGGTGGAGTCTCCCACTCTGGAGACATTCCCAACCCAATTCCCAACCAGACCACAGGATGGCCTGAATGCCATCCTGTGCCACCTGCTGTAGGTGGACCTGCTGTGGCAGGGGGTTGGACGAGATGATCTCCAGAGGGCCCTTCCAGCCCCTAACATTCTGTGATTCTGTGATTCTGTGAACCAAGAGGCTGATACAACTCATCCTGTGGCTGCTGAGGAGTAGAGCTCAGGAGAGAAATCAGAGTCGAAGAAAGGAGCAGGACCTTCCCTTTAGTGGAAATTGCTATTAAATTGAAATGGGTGTAATGGAAAACCATGGCTGTTTGGACTGAGTGCAGTATAGTTTGTGTTCCTTTTCACCTTGAAAGTGACACACAAGACGTTAAGGGTGAGTGCTAGGGTGTAGTTTTCCTTACTTTATTTTTTCCAAAGAGTAAGCCTTCCAGTTTCTTATATTGTAAAGTTTTTTTAGTAAAAGAAAGTGATAAGAATCTCGATATATTGCAGCATTTAATTCTGGCTGGTTAATAGTAAAAGCTGTTAACAGTTGGAAAAAATAAAATCAAGGTTACCCTTGGTTTAGCTAAAGCTGGTGGGAGCCAATGGAAGTGTACTCATGTACACAATTAACTATTTGTTGAATCACTGGATCAGAAAATCTTCTCAAACGTTTGAATAGAAATACCGAACCATTTTGCAGGTAGTCACTTTTCTTTGGTTTGGGACAAGTACCAGACTGGAAATTTCTCTCGGGTTTAGTAGCTGTATTCCTCAGCAGGGGCTTGAAATCTTTTGTCAGCTTGGAAAGGATTTAAATCTGCCATTCTTCTAATATTAGCTGATCAAAATATCTTGGAGTAAATACTTTTGAGATGTTTCTTCCAATTACGTTTTTTACACTGACAATTACATGTAACAAAGGGAGTGCTAGTGTTTCTGCTGTCAGTTTGGATTACTTTGTTTCCTTCGAGGAAACGGGTATCAATCATCTGTTATTGCTTAGACTGTTCTTGAAGTCTCTTCTGAGTGGCACCATGGTGAGTTTTCTCCCCAGGTGTCCTTTAACCTGTCAGTGCTTCCACAGTTAGTGTGGAATCAGTGATCATAGCAATGTGCAACCCCAGCAGAGCGACGTGGTCCTGTGTCCTTTCTTTGCTGGCTTCGGTGCTAAGGTGGCAGGTCTCGTGCTCTCGAGTTCCTTCATGCTGAACCTTCTGTTTCTGCACAGAGCGCAGTTCCTCCACCGGCCTGTGCAGTGTTGGGCTGGGCAGGCTCCTGTGTTGGGCTGTGGGACAGATCTGTTGCACTCTGGTACATCTCAAGAAGATACTCATAAAGATTCTTAACTAAAGGCTTACTGTCTCTTTGGGCTGCCAGAGAGGATCCAGGGTTCCAGGCAGAGGGATCTGGGATTTAGTCTTCCCAGCTGTCTCAGAGGAAGCTGAGGACCGTCGTGATGCTGTTGGGTAGATGTGTGCAGGACAGCCTCTGCCAAGGCACTGCTGGGTGGGATGGAGAGACCATGTGTGATGAGGCCTGAAGGTGTGCCCAGCACCCTGAAGGCACAGGCACTAGAAATGAGTTAGGAGTTGATGTAAATACAAAGTGGTGTTGGTGCTGGAGAGGGGAATAGCCACAGCCAGTCTGGGCATGGAGTAGGGCTAGCTTGGCTGGGGAGCAGGGCTTGTTCCTTGAAGCAGATCACGAAGAGTCTGCCAGTGGCATCTGTCACTTCATTGACAATTTCCAAAGTGTAATCTAGTAACAAACGTAAATGTTTATGTTAAACTGTAATGTGTGGAGATGTACCGTCTTCTTGAAAAGGAGGAGAGGGGTGGTTAATAATCATTTCAGCAGCTTACACTGTGTATTTGAGACTGCAGAGAAAGAATGAGAGAAACATCAGTGCTGTGCTTCTTGCTTTTATTAAATAAAGGGCCAAAGCCAGCTTGTTGCTTGTGCCCGTGGCTGGGTTTTTTGGTGTTGATGCAATAATGATTAGAATAGAGTGAGAATATGGTGCTGTCAGCCAAAAGTAACAGCCACTTACTATATGCTCCATATATCAGAACCTAGCATTCGGGACAGCTGAGTGTCCCTCATCAACAAAATCAAGAAAAGGTGACTCAGGCTACACACTGTATTTTTGGAAAGACTAACAGCTAAGTGTTGCAGTTAACGGTTAACTCCATTATTGTTTCCATACAAAATGGGTAAGTGCATTGCCTACCACAAAAGATTATCCTTATTAAAGTTAATAAGGAAAATCTATCAACAGAGCAGTTTTTCCTACAGCAACATTTTGAAGAAAATGCAAAATAACTTCAAAATAGTTGGCAAAACCCACGTGTCTAAAATACCAAGTTTTTTTTATGTAAATAACAATTTTAATTTTGCAAAATGTCTGTTGAGACAAGTTGGTTTTCTTCTGGAGCTGTGAGTGAAGTGTTCAGGGCCTTTTCAGCACCAACAGGGCAATCTGACAGTAAGCCGAGAGTCAGGAGAAGGCACTGTGTTGTGGATTCAATCAGCTGTCCATGATGGTGGTGTAGATGTTTGCCTAGTGCTCTTCCACATCAAACAGGACATCCTTAGCAGAATTATTTTGTTGCAGTGTCTGCCAGCCCTCTCAGTATTAGCACTGGGTTGTTATTGTTCTTGACTGACTTCTTTGGAGCTAACATTGTCTACTATTAGGTTAAAGAACGTTATTTTTTTTCTGGAAATCTCTACTTAAGGTTGTGCTTGTCAAGTTTCAGACATCTATTTCTCAATTAGAAGCTGGAAAATACTCAGCATGTTGCAGGACAAAATGCATACTAGTCTAGAAACTAATTTTTTAACTGGTTGTTCCTGCTAAGTTTGTATATGGTTTAGTAAAACATCAGAACATGTGGTTTGTTATGTTTATTTAGAGGGGGAAAAGTGCATGGTGTCCAGAAATTATGCCTTAATTTTACTTTCAGTAAGGAGGTTCTGGTTCTTTCATGGTTAAAAAGACGACAGGATTAGTGTATCGGTTCTGATTTTTCATTATAGATGCCAATTAATGGTGAACATGAAGTTGTCTGTTTCCACATTTGTTGAGTGAGTCTCCATTTTCATATCTCCTTAACTCTTTGAGAACGATTTTTACAATGTGTAAAATAGAGATAGTTCTTGCAAATATCTGAATGATAGCACCCAAATATCTTCCTTTTTTGTACCCTGCTGTCTTTCTGACATGCTGACATGAGTTGGAAAACTGCATCAGCTTATAAAGGCTCATAGCTGTTAAGATCTGAAAGCAACATAAAGTAGAGATTGGCTGAAGTTCTGGTTTGATGTAGTGTGATTTGGAAATCATAGAATCATAGGATGGTTTAGGCTGGAAGGGACCTTGCAGACCATGGAGTTCCAACCCCCCTGCCATGGGCAGGGACACCTCCCACTAGACCAGGTTGCCCAAGGCCGCATCCAGCCTGGCCTTAAACACCTCCAGGGATGGGGCCTCAACAACCTCTCTGGGCAACCTGTTCCAGTGCCTCACCACCCTCAAAGTCAACAATTTCTTCCTCATGTTTAATCTAAACCTGCCCTCTTCCAGTTTAAAGCCATTCCCCCTCGTCCTGTCACTCCATGCCCTAGGAAAAGTCCTTCCCCTGCTCTCCTGTAGCCCCTTTAGGTACTGGGAGGCCGCCATAAGATCTCCCTGGAGCCTTCTCTTCTCCAGGCTGAACAGCCCCAACTCTTTCAGCCTCTCCTCATAGGAGAGGTGCTCCAGCCCTGGGACCGTCCTCGTGGCTCTCCTCTGGACACGCTCCAGCAGGTCCATGTCCTTCTGATGTTGGGGACTCCAGAGCTGGATGCAGGACTCCAGGTGAGATCTCACCAGAGTGGAGTAGAGGGGCAGAACCACCTCCCTTGACCTGCTGGCCACACTTCTCCTGATGCAGCCCAGGGTGCGGTTTGAGGAAGTGGGCAATTAGAAAATGCTGTTCGTGCTATGAGTGTGACTTGTAGGTTTAGGATAGTGGCAGAGAGAGAACTGTGGAGGAAGTAACTTCTGTAGGAAGATGCAACAATACCTGCTTTTCCAGGCTCTCTTAGCGTCGTTAGCACAGCTGCCAAACAGTTTTGTTAGGGAGACCTAACGGAACTGTGCTGTAAGTCCACAGATGATCTCTAGAGGTCCCTTCCAACCCTTAACGTTCTGCGATTCTGTGATATACCGAAGGAGTTGGAATTAATGCATAAGTGTTCCTCATTGTGAGTATATTGCTACACTGCTGGACTTAGAATAACAATCGTAAATGTATTTGGAGAGGATGGTTGTGCAGGGCAAAGCTTAGAGGAGTAGAGAGTCTGGTGATGTCAAAGGCAGTACCAACAAGAGTTGTTCTCAGCTCTAAGCAGGTAAAGATTGTGAAAAGATACAGTAGCCCTTGGATGTGGGTGCTAGTTCAGGGAAAATGAGGAAGGGAGGCGTAAATAAACTTAGAAGTGAGAGGAAAAACTGACACAAGAATGTTTCTGCTAGCCTTTATAAAAAAGGAATATTATTTCCTTGCCTATATTTGGTGGTTTTAGCATCATGATAATCTTAGCTTTTATGTATTTCTTGATGTCTCTCCTTATTTCCTGCAATACAGAGAAAGCAAAATCTCCAAGTATACTTTTACTTATTTAGTCTAGGTGTGTTATCTTTGTGCTTTAATAAAATAGATGTTTGATCTGGCTCAGCAAGGTGAGTTTGTGTAGGTGGCTTCCTCACATTTGAGTCTCTCCATTGGTCTCTGCCTTAGCATTTAAGAGACAGGAATGGATTTCTGCCACATTCTCCCTAGAGCTGTACTTAAAAGGAATGCTTCTGCTAGAGAAGAGGCGGCTCAGGTGGAGACATAAATCATCACACACGTAAGACATTATGGCAGAAAGGAGGAGAATGAACTGTTCTTTACCAACTCCAAAGAACTTTGAACAAGAACTTAGATCGGAATTTGTGAAGTTAAGAGATTAGAAAATACTTTCAATAGTGAGCATGACTAAAATGAATTTCAGGAGCTTGCAGTTTCCCTTGGATGTGCTTTTTTGAGAATAGCTGTACAAAATTCTGCCTGGAGCAGTTTTGTTTTGACAAATCCTTGAAGCCTTTGTTGGTTGTCTTCCATGAGTTAAACCACATACTATTCACCAAATTCTGAAACTTGCGGTAGTATGTGATCCATTTAATATATTAATGTTTTTTAATACAATTTTATGTATTGACCTGGCCAAGAAGTTCTCATGTTGGCATCAGATTTTTCTGCATAAAAGTAATAATTGGCAATAACTGTTACTTTTGGTTTGTTTCTTTTCTGAGTCTTGGAGCACATATTCCAGTTTTGCTTCAGACAGAAATCAGATTTATGTTGGAAGATTACCTTGCTTATTTCCATTTTTGGAAATACTTGTCAAGTATTACAAGAAATACTAAAATCTGATGCATGTTTATTTAGCTTACTTTAAAATGTTCTAAACTGTATTGATAAGAATTACCTACAAAATAATTTGTCATTTCCGCTTTTAAGTATATAGCACAAGTTGCATTGAATGATCTTGCCTCTTCTTGCATTACTGGCAATTTTATGATCTGTAGCTAGAAGTCAGGGTAAATTACTGGTAAGGCTCCTTTTTTATTTTTTTTAATTTCTCCAATTGCTTGCTGAACCCAAGCACGTGAGCTGCTACCCTCTGCGTGAACCTCTGACAAGGGATTCGGCAGGATGGGCTTTTTGTCTCACTCATGATCTTATAGTTATATCTCTGCTCCTTTTTCCTCCAAATTCTGTGTACTGTGGCTGAAGAAGAATAAGGTATTTAGATATTTTTATATGGAAGCACTTCTGTAGCCTCTTCCTATGCGTTATTTTGCTTCTTACGTACGCTAAATCTTCTTAGTTGTGTTCAGCCCCAGAGTCTGTCTGTTTACGGTTTCCTAATTTATTCCTGGGATGGTTAGCTCATCCTGAGGTTCATTGTGGCTTCTGACAAGGACAGTCTGCCCCATCCTCGTTTCCTAGTACTGTTTTGGTTATAGAACCACAGAATGGTTTGGGTTGGAAGGGACATTAAAGATCACACAGTCCCCACTCCCTGCCCTGAGCAGGGACACCTCCCACCACACCAGGCTGCTCCAAGCCCCGTCCAACCTGGCCTTGAACCTCCAGGGATGGGGCAGCCACAGCTTCTCTGGGCAACCCCGGCCAGGGGCTCCCCACCCTCACAGCCACCAATTTCTCCCCAATAGCTCACCTAAATCTCCCCTCTTTTGGTGTAAAACCCTCACCCCTCATCCTCTGGCTCCACTCCCTGATCCCGAGTCCCTCCCCAGCTTTCCTGGAGCCCCTTTCAGACACTGGCAGGGGCTGGAAGGTCTCCCCGGAGCCTTCTCTTCTCCCGGCTGAACCCCCCCAGCTCTCCCAGCCTGTCCTCCCAGCAGAGGGGCTCCAGCCCTCCCAGCATCTCCGGGGCCTCCTGCGGCCTGGCTCCAACAGCTCCGTGTCCTCCTGCTGTTGGGACCCACGGAGCTGGAGCCAGGATTCCAGGGGGGTCTCCCCCGAGCGGAGCAGAGGGGCAGAATTCCCCCCCCCGGCCCTGCTGCCCCTGCTGTGGGGATGCAGCCCAGGGGCCGGGGGGGTTCTGGGCTGCCAGCGCACGGTGCCGGCTCCTGGTGAGCTTCTCATCCACTGACTCCACCAAGTCTTTCTCCTCAGGGCTGCTCTCCACCCAGTGGGGAAAAGAGCTTTTGGCATTTTCCCCACTGTGGTTTTTATGGTCCTGTTCTCTGCCCCAGGGCTCTTCAGAGGCCGTGTGAGTAGCGGCATCGCTGTCTCCACGTCACGTGCAGCTGCTGTGCTGGGTCTGGGCTCTGTTCAGTCCTGCTGCAGTCAGTGCTTCTGGAGCGCCCTGGCTCAGCTAGGAAGCCACGCAGCATTGTTTATGCTGCCAGCTCTCTTCTGATCACCAGCCTGGAAGCTTGCAGATATTGGTAGACATTGACAAAGTGATACCGTTTTAAACATTAAAACTGTTCTGCATCTTTCCTGAAAACTAGAAACCTGACTGGCGCAGCGAGACCCGAATTATCTCCCTTGCAGCAGACGAGCCAGTTGTTGTTGTGTGTGTGGCTCCACTTTTCTCTGCTCGGTGCCAGTGAAATGCCCCTGCCCCGTGTTTGGGCAGAGAAAGTTTGGCAGGGCCGAAGAGGTGTGGGGCCGGGGTTTGTGGTGTGGTACGTGCGGTAGCAGAGTGAGAGGACCACAGAACACGTGCTGCGCAAGCCATGAGAAAAATCAGATCATTGGTGCTGCTGCTTGCGTAATTGCTTCTGTCGTTAGTGTGATGTAGGTAACTTGTGACTTAATTCTTTTTTTATGACGGTGTCCCCTCGAAGGCAAGAAAACCATTTGACTGACATTTGGAAAGCTGTTAATTTTGAAAGTAAGGCTTAGCATAAAAAAGGACTAGGACTAATGGGTATAAAGCACCAAGTGGAGGACTGAGGCATTTATCCCTTGTCTTTATGTGTGAATAAGATGATGTTGTAAGGGCTGTGGCCAGTTCCAGATAGCCTTTTCGTGCTCTTGCTCTAAGCCAAAGAGGTAAGAATAGCAGAGTGCTAGGCTTAGCTTAATTTTTGGCAACAAACAAAATGTTTCTTTAATTCTACACTCTCATTCTGTGGAGTTTTACGTTAGTGTTTGAGTCTGTTAATAACAGCTTCAAATTAAAACCAGAAAATTTTGAAAATACAGAATGAAATGAACCCACTAATGAAATTCCATGTATTTATGTCTTTTAATAATTGGCTCAGTTTGAGGACAGGCCAAGTTGTAGCTGAAGAACTTTGGGCCCTTAAGATTTAAATGCTGCTGTTTATTTTTGAAGTTGCTGTTTGCTCAGTTTTGCATGGACCTGGGCAATGATTAGCATTTTTAGTCTCCATTCTACTGAATGTTTTCTGAGAGCAAGCCAAGGTTGTGTGCTTCTTGGTGGCATCTTCACCTGCTTGATTCTCCAGAAGCTTCACCATGAGGCACCAGGAGCCTTGGCCCACAGATCACAGCCAGGAGAATGTTCTTGTCCTGTGTATTATCTATGGACTATAATTTAGTCCTTTATCACAATGCAGTTGTTCAGGCTCAAAGCCTGTAATTTTTTCATTCTTCAGATGTGTGCAGAATATGGTAATCCTCAAGTTTTGTTCTACAAGTGGGGACCTGCAGCATGAAATGATCTGGAGAAACGTAAAGAGTCTGTGGCAGAAGTTCAGCAAATACCAAATACTGTTAGTGTGCATTAGCTATCCTGTCACCCTCCTTCCTGAAATAGTCATGCAAACTTTTTAATTTACAAAAGAAAATATTGGTGTTGCTTTTCAGATAATTCACCGTTACATGAATATGAAGGGATTGTGTGTCTTGTGTGGATGTTCTAATGAATTTCCGTGGAGAATTTTATACTCAACCCCACCTCCCTCAAACATGGTCTGAAGAAGCAGTGAAGGACAGTTATTTACAGGAATTGTCTATTTAATTCTTGTGTCTGAATCCGGGGGTAAAAGCAATTAGATGACCTTCCAGCCTTGAGACAAGGAGGAGTTAAACCCCAACAACCCCGTGGCTGGCAAAAATGCTCTTTTCCTGGGGACATCGATGTTTTTAGCTAGCTTTCAAAAAAAGCGCGTTTGCTCCGACTGATGGTTTTTGTGGGGAGGGGAAGCTAATTCAGTCAGCAGGTTCTTACCTGCTTTGTGCATATTTTAACTGGTGTCTCAGGGCAAGCAATTCTTTCTGCCATGCTGTGAAAACAGTGGAATTTAAAAAGGGATTAGCAGATCCTCTCACTAGGACAACTGCTCTCTCGTGTTGCAGCCTTGCATTGAAGGGACATTGTCTTTTTTGCTCCCAGTCCCCTGCAGAGCAAAAAGGTTTGTCGGATTCAGGCGAGGACCCCCAGGGAGAGGTTGAGCCCCCCCACCATGGTCTGGGTCACACAGAATCAGCTGGTGAGCGCGACTCTGAGCACCCTGCTCCCGCTGTGGCCTCAGTCTGTGCTACCCTGAGTCCCGCTTCTGAAGCCCAGCTTGCTCCTATTCAACAGGAACTGGCAGGGGTAAGTGTGAACCTACCAAGTACTTCTGCTGCTGAGGGGATTAAAGAAAAGGTCCCTTCTGCTAGGTGGAATCTGTTACTGTTAACTTCAGGTAGCGCAGCTGTGGTTCTTTGATCTCAAGCCCTGGTCCCTTCTAAGCTGTTTCAATTAGTAGAAATGAAATTTGTTTGGGACTCCCTGGTGGGTGTAATTATAGAAGACACATCAAGTATTAAATTCAAGATTTGGGGTGTAAACTGTGTGTTTGCTAAGGATGAGAGCTCTTCTAAAAGAGTGAGGAAGTGGGTATATACGAGGGATTTGTTTCAAGCAGTTAAGAGGAGGATTGTTTATTCCAACGCTGCAGCTTGACAAACTGAGCAGCTAGTGCTGTTTCCACTGGATATGAAAAGGAGCTTGTCATGCAAACCTGTAATGTACTTAACAGATTAAAAGCAGCAAGAGAGATGCTAAAGCAGAATTTTGTATTTAGGTACTCCTAATAGAATACCAATTGTCAGTACCTTGAGGTAGGAAAAGCTGTCAGTGCTGTTAATTTACATTTTTTTCTGCTGATGGGGCAGCAAAATATTTTTGGAAAGATTAGATGGCTAAATCACTACTGTACAGTATTTCAGAGAAATCTTAAGTATTCATAGTCTTTCTGAGTGGTGGGGCATGTTTTCTTGGTGCAGGTGAGTGTCACCTGAATGTGCATTGTGACCACACACACTATGCATGTACTCTTTGATAGATCTTTGCCTGTTACAGCTGCTCCATACACTACCTGCCCCCTTTTCCTGCACTAGTGTTTTGGGTTTTTGTTTTCAAGAATGGGCCGTTTCAAGTAAACTTCAAGTGCCGAATGGATTGTCATGGCAAGGTACAAAGAGCTGTAGGTTAAGCCCCTTTTGGGGTCCAGACTGTCAGGTATTGCAGACCTGCTGCAAAAATTTTTCTATTTCATTTTTTTTTAAAGTTTAAAGATTTCAAGAGTTAGTATTTTAAAATATAGCTGGTAAACATAGTCACAGACTCTTATGTCAGTTTTGTACCATTTGAAGTTGCCAATGTTACTGAAACTGGCCAAGAGAACTGTATTAACCAGACTTTCAGGAAAATTACAGCAAGTGATCATTATCTTAGACTTGTTCTTAAAGAACAGAAAATCTTACCTTGGTTAAGCCAGACCTCGAAGAAATTTAGGAACCCAAAATGCTGTTGGGGAATGTATGCAGGAATTCTTGGCTGTACACAACAGATATCTACGTATCCTTGAACTTTATACTCTGTTCACTTAAATTTATGGAGTAGTACAGTGCTTAGTATAGGCATGTGACTGGCCTTTGTATGCACTGACAAGTATTCTTCAAATGATCCTCATGATACTCAAAAGAGAGTGAAACTCTCTTTTACCTTGAAATATATGGAAGGTTAATGCGCCTTCAGAGTGCTCTTACTCGTTTGCAGGAGCAGAAGGTTTCAAGTAGTCTCCCCCACTTGGACCTTGGGAAGATGGATGAATTAGGACTGAGTCCTGAAGAAAAGACACTGCATATTTCTTGTTTACTCAGTATTGTTTGTACATCCACGTGGTGTGGCCAGAGCTACAGCCTCACACAGAGTTGATTTTGATGTCTTGACTTTCAGCTGTCTAACCCAAGCCAGGCTACAGCAGCATGTAGCGCTGCCAGCAGGACTCCATTGTTTAAGAGGTTCTGGAACACCTGAGCAAGAGCCTCCACAGTTCAATAAACGTGCAAGTGTCTGGGTTGCAGACTTGCTGTGCTATGCTCGGAAATCCTTTTATAGAAGACTTTTTGCATCTTAAATGTATTTTTCAAAGATAAATACTGTAAGTGTACTCTTAGAGATTTCACCTAATTACATTGTTGGTTTTTTTTTTTTGCTTTACCTGAATTCTCCCTTGCCTTCCCTGTTTCTGGTATTTATTGTGATTAAACGAAAACTGACAGACTTGTTGAAGTTTGTGGAAGTTATTCTCTGTTAGTTTGTAACAACTGTGTGAGGAAGTAATGGGTGTAAAGCTGTGTTTATACTTCATTAAGGGATGGTTAATTACTTTCATTTTCACTTCTAAAAAGCAATTGATAGCCTTTGAAAGGGTAATTTGATTAATTAGAAACGAGTCAGCATTCTAGGAGCCTCTATTTAGAAATATTTGTAACTTTTCTGTAGCTGGATTTCTAAAAATAAGAGAAGGGAGTAAGTGAAAGGTGCCTTCTGTTCTTAAATGAGCAGTAAATTGTAGGTTGGATTTTGATGTTACTGGTTTAAGTGTCTCTTCAGCTTCTAATTTCAGAGAATAGAACTGATAGAAGTTGGGTCACCTTAACGGTTCCTTGTAGGATGAGATGGTCCTGGCTTTCATTTCTGTGGTGTAGTATACTTGTGTAAAACATCTGTTGCTGTAAAGTACAGATTGAGTAGCCTGGAAAGAGAGGCCTGGCATGGAAAGGCTGGACTGCTGTTTATTTGCTATATTTATGCTATTTGTAATCTGTGACTTTTTTTCCCAGTCTGTGAAGTAAACTGTTGTATAAATATTCCCCCTTTTTTGTCTAGTCTCCCCAGCCTCTCCTGAAAAAGCAACAATTGATAGGCAACTTCTGGCTGCAGTGGTAACTTACTTTACAGTATGGCTTCATAGGAAAATTAAGCTTATGCTAGTGCAGAATATCAGTGTACCATCTGCCTTTACCTCTCTGTCAGGTCTAGCAAAGCTGCTGGGAGGAGGAATGGAGATCTTGGCTCTGGGTTCCTCTGTGGCCTGTGGGGAGGGGCAGACGAGTGAGGAGGGAAAACCTGTGCTACCTCAAGCATTTACTTCTCACTTCAATGTGTTATTCCACATTGTTTGTCATCTAGGTAGGGGCTGTGGGAAATCAGGCTTCGTTAGATCATGTGCATGCAGCTTTATTTTCTTGACAGCCTTTCTTCTAAAAACAGAGGATTTAGGAAAATTTTTCAAGATATGTAAGAGTGAATTGGTTGTTGGTAAAAGCAACAACTGGCATAGTAAGAACTTGAGATTTATCCAAGGCTGAGGAGACCTGATAGGTGAATGCCCAAGGCAGGTGAATACTGACAGCAATTTTTTTAATGAACACAAGGAAACAGACTGGTGTGTGTCTTTTACTGGATGCAGAGTATAACAAAATTTAAAAAACCAGTTCTGGTAGTGTTGGTAATGCTGCAGTGGAATAACTCATGTGTATTCTCGTTCATTTGAAAACAGAAAATTGAAACGGAATATCTGAAATGCTCAGGCAGGAGTTTCAGTACTGAGGTGGACATAAATGAGGTTCTTTTGCCTGTCTGTGCTTGGGGATCAACCTAAGGGATTATGACTCTTTTCTTCCCTAGCCCTCTAAATTCCCGAGCCTATGAGAGATTTAAATCTGTTGTTGCATTTCTCTGGTAGGAGTTATTTGCAAGGTCTGTCCCAGCTTCCCTGAGCAGTAATTGACAGAGTGAGCAGTGTGTGAATGGGTAAGGGTGGGAGGTAGAATACCAAATGATACAGATATTTAGATGCCTATGGTGGAAAAAATGCATTTCAGAGAAAGCGAAGTAGTTTTTTACTTCTGTGCAGCATCTACTTACACTAGGGTTGGCAATATCAGTGACTGCTGTAACTCTTCTCACGTGGGCTCTTGCATAGCTTTAATCTCCTAAAACTCTTGGACAAGGAAGCATGGAAATAATTTGGAGAGAACAGATACTTAGCTCTGCTTTGCCCTCAGTAGGTTACAGAGTGGGTTTTGGATATTGATGCTCCTTGCCCACTAAATGTAGTGATTTTATAGTAGGTATATTTAATTGTGCTTGCATTGGTTAATAAAATGACAATGATGTGATAATTTGAAGCTTGTGCTATACAGGTTTGACTTTTATTTTGTCTGTGTTACTCAAGGATTGAGAATACAGCATATATTAGTAACAGCTTAAGAAATTTTTGAAGTTCAGGGGAAAATCACTTGTTGATTTTTTTTTTAAGGATTTTTGCACATGGAGATCTGGAGTTCCATTCATGCAAACTTTTTACCAAATGGTTTCCTTTTGCTTTTGAGATTTTTGCTAAAAATTGAAACAAATTGCTGGTGTATGTGATGACATTTTCTGTGCAAAAGAGATTTTTTTTCTGACTTCAAATGTCAATTGCTGAAACAGATGACATCATAGTTTTCCAGTTTAGCCTTATCCTTTGGGAAACTGGTGCATGTTGGTGAGGGAGATAGTTGGAGATTATCTTCCAGTAGTGTGGAGTAGTTGACCAATTATGTAGGAAGAGCACGGATCATCAAATATTAAAAATTAATGTGATAGGGCTGATAGATGTGTGTGGATGTCAGGGGGGTTGTTTTCCAGATCTGTCAATAGCTTTGCGTTCCCTATGCTAAAGGTCTCAAAAGAACCTCGCTAGGATGCTAGTGAAGTAGCTGTACGTTTCTATTAATGTAAAACAAACCAGAAACCTATTTAAACTTAATTGCATAGAGAAAATGCAGTGTAAATTGGTTTGTATTGGCATTGAGTGAAATACCGGCAGTACAGTAGTATCTAGATTCTAAATATATGCAGTACTAAATAGAAAGTTTTGTACTGGCATTCTCCTATGCAAGGTCTGTCTTCCAGATGGTAGTCCTGTGCAGCCTGCCCCGGTCCCATTGCCCGATCCTGGTGTGTCAGCCTGTTCTCCGTGCAAAAGCCTGAGTAGTTATGGTGGGGAAGGACCAGCTCTGGGACTGCCGTGGGCTGTCTGTGAGCTGCTGTTCCTCCCCGTCAGCCAGGCTCTGACGGTGTCCGTGTGTCCTGGGGCAGTGGAGGGATGAGAGGGTAGCGTTGGACCAGGGAGAAGGTCCAGTATGTCAGGAGGTTCTGCAATGAGATGGAGGTGCTAATGCTGCCCTGGCCACCTCACATAGTAAAAGGAATCCATCGTGGAATTATGTTTTGCAGGAACAATGCAAATCGTATCATCTGAGGAACTGGCAGAGCAAGTGGGAGGGAGATGTAGAAATCCTCAGAAAACATGTGAAAATTGTGTTCAAAAACTTTTTGAATATTGTGATAGTTGGTAGCCTGGAATGCTTCCTGTTTTGTTCCTGGTACTGTGGAAGATGCCAGGAGACTATCCATTGCTGATTCCTATCAAAATATCATAGTACTGGTTTATAGAGCGTGCTTTAAAAAACACTCTTCCAGTGCTGTGGAGGGAACTGATGTCAGTTACATTAATTAGGAAAAGTGCTTCAGAAAGGACTCCCAAATAACAAGTATGTTCACGATGAGTTTGGAACTTCTATGATATTTTTAAAATCAAACAAAGCTGTCATTTTCAGATTTTCAATATGTAGAAAATTGTACCTGTAATAATTGTTGCATAATCTCTCAGTGCTTAGATATGAATTTTCTGGTATTTTTTTCTTAATTAAATATTTTGAATTAATCTTCTTCAGTAATATCTGGGTGAAACTCAATATGCTTACATGTAAGTCATAAAAGTAATGCATTGCCTTGAGTGTATATCATTGGCAGTAAAGAAAAACAGTCTCTAAACTGATGGTTAAAATATTTGGAAGTATCTAAAGACATTGAAGCATTCAGTATGTGATTTTTGTTTTGTCACTGTCATCTGATTTCAGAGAGCAGCAGATGGATCAAGTCCGGAAGATGGAGATGGTAAGAAATTTGATTGTAAGATTAAAAAGCATGAGTATATGTGTGTGCAGGATTTTGTGCATTTTCTCTAATTGCTTTTTTCTACAGAATCAGATCGAGAGGATGGGAGTTACTGCCCACCTGTAAAGCGTGAGAGAACTTCATCCTTAACTCAGTTCCCTCCTTCTCAGTCAGGTAAATGTTACGATATTGTATATGAGAGGTGGGTTTCATGCTTACACTTGTTTCCCCAGCCATGTCAGCACTCTGATTGCTGTCTGCTGTGCTTTGGTTTAAGACCACAGCAGCCATGTACTCTGGCTTTTTCAGTGGTCTGTGGTAGCAAATTCAGTGAAGCCCAAAGGAGTTGATAGGTGTTTTTTAAAATGTTTTCTGTTGATAACTTTATATACATTTGTAGCTTTTAATCTTACACTCTTAAATTGAAGAATTTACCAGGAATCTTTTTGATTTGTTGTGATCAGGTTGCTTCTTAACAAATTTATATAAATGCTACCTTTTTCTGGGTTACTCTGCTGCCAGGCCAATCTTCCAAGTCTCAGATCATGCTTAAGTTGTTTTAGTCCTTTCCTTGTCTCCCAGTCCTTTTAAAGTGGAGAGGATTCAGTGCATTTCAGCAACACTCTCACCTGGCAAATGCAAGAGACTGAGCAGAGCCTGTTTGTGTATACAGTCGAGGCAGCAAAAGGAAGGCCATGGGTAAATTCTTGCAATTCACGTGCGCAGGAATGGTCATGTTTGATATTTGCATTCACCCACAGGATCAGTCTCTAAAATTTCTGCCTGCTGTCCTCACAGACAATAAGAAGTTTTTAGCTTTGTTTGAGAATTATTTTAGCTAAGATATGTCAGTGCTTGGGGAAGATTTGGAGACTTTGGTACTTTGTTTCCGTCAGTTGAAATAAAGGAGATGAGAAAAACAGTAAAGAGAGAACGTTAAAAAATATTCCTCCAGCATAGTCACGCTTCCCAAATGTGCTCTAAAAGATGAAAACCTAGTTATTTTGCTTTTCGTTTTAAAGAAATAAGTGACTGTGGAATTTAAAATGCAGTTGCTGATATTTTATGGGCACGGTATTGTCATTTCATCCCACCAGTGGTGGTCGGGGGAGGAGTCCTGTCTCCTTCAGATCTGGCACGCAGCTGAGCAGGTTTCAAGGTGCAATCCTGCTCACTGAGAACGGTCCAGGGGATCAGTGCTGCTGATGTCTGCTTGCCAATTGCAATTCTTAGTAAAAGAACACTATCCGCACAATAATAACAAATAGAGGGGGTTTGTAGATTTTCTGTTAGGATAACAGAATGTGTTTAGCCTGTTAGGAGCTTCTTTATTGGGCCTTACATTCCTCGGTTCCCTATAATCACTGACTCTTCTAGCCTTTATCTTTTGAGATTAGAATCTCTGAAATCTCAGATTTTGGTTAATGCTAATGTCGGTTAAGAAGTGGAGGAAAACAATTTATTTTGCTCGTTTATGGTTAGGCACTGGATGTTTCAGGGGTCCACTATGCTTTCTTGGCATCTGCTGTGCACTTAGACTGGATATGGTCATTTATTCCCTCTTTGACTCCCTTGTTCTCATGTGACATATGGTGTTGTCAAGCAGTGACAACTTTGATTGGAATTGCAACTTCCATAAAGGCTGCTTTGAGTATTGCTGACAGTATTCAATGGCCTTGGTTTCAGTAGAGTCTTTCACTTTCCAGGCCTCTTCAATTTTTTGTGGGGTTATGTTTTTCTCAAGGGTAGGGAAATTCTGCTTATGTGCATCATGTTTAAGCTTAAGACAAGCCATAATGAAAAGAGAGAAGACAGAATGAAAGGGAAGAAGAAAATATGGGAAAAAAAAAAATCTAAAACTTAAATACAAAAGGCAAGTCCTGCATCTTTTAGTACAACGGTGTTCAGAGATGTTGTCTTTCTCTTTTCAAAATGCTTAGTCGTCTTCCACAGCCTCATAAAAGCTAAAAGAGCAGATAAATATTGTGATACTTTACCTCATGAAAGATGATCTGTTGGAGACAAAAATCCCCAACCTACTTTTATTGCCTGGTGACTCTTGGTATATTTACCTCCTGCTCTGATCATCGTATTTCATAAAAGGTATTATCTGTGCTGCTTTGTACAACACCAAAAGTACTTAGTGCTGAACAGGGCCCGCGCCACACTCTGTACTACTTGCTTCTCTAGGTCCCAGCAAAGGGTAGAAAAGAAACACTGTCCTTTACCTCTTCCTTTCAAACAATTTTTGCTCTTTTGCTGTTTGTTATGCTGCTTAAGTGTGACATCTGCAAATATTCTGATGTGCTCTCCTTTTGTTTCTGTAACATTTTTGTCCTTGCAGGACAGTTCAAACCTAAGTTGCCTAGCTCTTAGTGCGAACTATGCTCTTGCTCTGAAGCCTTTTGAGGAGCCTAGGTGTTAGCTTCCACTGTTTAACAGGCATTATACTCCTTTCTGCCCTCTCTGCAGAGGCCTTTTGAAATGTTACATGTATTTTGTAATGACGTTATACAGTCTAACATCAGATACAATTCAAACAATGAATCCTGTGCTTGTCTTCCCTCCAGAATGAGTGAAATTTGCTCTCTCTGTTTCAGGAGAAACTAAGGGGATTTTTACGGACAATGACCTGTTTATTTCTATGGCTGTAATATTTTTTTAGTTTAGAAGAAGGAAAAACCTAAAATAAACAAAACAAATTACTAGAAAAATAGTTTTCAATTTGCAGCCTTGATACGTCTAGGAACAGAGTTTATCATTAACACCAACATACACAACTTCTCTTTATTTTTCTTTTTCCTTGACTATAGTAACAAAGAATAACGTCTTTATGCCATCAAGCTTCTGTGAACCCTCTACAGGCAATTCTGACTCGGAACCAGGTGAGCTTCCTTATTTCTCTGCAGACTGCTGTCAGGCTGTCACAATCCAAAGTACTCTTATACTTCAGAAGTAAGATCCTATCTGGGAGAATGGAGCTGGTGATGGTTCTGATCTTACAAGCGGTTCTTTTGCACGCTTCATTGCTTGATTTCATGTTCGTTGGGGGTAATTAAAATAAGAAATGTCAAAATTCTTAAATGCTTTCGGGGAGTGGTGGTGGAAGACTGCAGTATGACTCTATGCCCACCTATTAACCTCAAGATAAAACTTAAGGGAATTTTCACATGTCTACTTTAGATACTGGTTTTTTGTGATACTGAAAATCAAATCAACCATAATCTATGGCCATGAATGATGAGGATCGATTATGACCTATGAACCCCATGTTGACAGGACCGCTTGTTTTGTTAATCACCATTGTGCTGCAGTTTGGTTGCATTGGTATCGCTGTATAGTACATTGCTATCTTATGCTTAAATGGCATGAGAATGATGAAGTACAGTAAGATGGTAAGATACTGAGTTGTCGTATTCTGAGCCACAGCCATTATGCCTCTAAAAGGAAACATTTTCTAATTATACCTTGTAAGTTATAAGGAACTAATTTTGTAATAGCTGTGGATTTATGAATATTATTTCTTTGAGATTTTGTTATTTTGTCTAAAAGCCTTAAATGTAGTGTGTACAAGCAAAGGAATTTCTTTTCCCTTCATACTATAAAAGCATAAGGTAAAAGCTAATGGAATTACAAGAAACTAATATTAAGCAATGAAGTTTAACTTCATTTATGATAACTGGCAGTTGAGTGCTTGTTAGCAGCTGTCCTGTTCAGTCGTACTTGTCAGATTGTCCTGTCTTCCGTTTGATTCTCTCCTAAAACCTGTATTATGTCCTTCACAGAAGGAACTCAGTTTGTCTGGTGAAAATGGTCAGTTTCAAGTTTCTCATGAAAAACAATTTTGAATCTTTTTACTTGCAACAACTTGTGTTTCTGTCTTTGTGGTGTATATTTGGTGTGATGATAAGTTGGAAATCCAGGCTTCTTTTGGAAGAAGGGAGTTTACTCTTTGGGAACGTCCTTATGGCTTTGGGTATTTATAAAACTTGTGGGTTGTGACAGTGGGGAAAGCATGAGGAATTTTATGACTGACTGAATGTATGTAGTATGTTACAGCTATGTCCTTGTAATGTTGTGGTTTGCTTCTAGAGGAGAAGAGCAGTGGATTCCGGCTGAAGCCACCAATACTTATCCATGGTCAGGCACCTAGTGCAGGTGAGCTCGGTGTTTTCTGTAGCAGTACAAAGAAACCAGTTCGAGCACTTGATTTATTTACGAGTTTCCTAAAACTGCTGTTGTAACTGGAGTGTGGCAATACCTGTGTTAAAGCAGAAAAAAATCTTGTATTCTCCAGAGTGGTTATGCCCATTTCGTCACGTCTACAGGCACACCCAAATTTTGGCTTGGATCAGTCATGCGCTTCTGAAATGGATCTACCAGTTGTCTCTGCTTAGCATGCTCTGGTTCAGTTCCTGGAGTAGTCCCGAGCTCCAAGAGCTCAATTCTTTTGGTAGCAGACTGGAACAAAAGGGGTACTCCAGGAGTGCGCTGAACACGTTCTGCCGTTCATGGGTGCGCAGTCTGGGACCAGGCTGGAGCAAAGTCTGAACTGCTCTTTGCTCCCCACTTCTTCCTCTCCCTGACTGTTGACGACCGCGTGGATGTTGGGTCCTTGATCCTACCTGTTCTGGTGGACGGCTTGGCTGCGTGGTTTGGCTCTTGCCGAGTTTCCTGTTTGCTCATGTAGACCAGCCAGTATGGGAAAGACATTAATATTACATCTGCTTAGGAGCTCAAGAGAAACAAAATAAACCCCAAGCTATTTTGGTAATGGAAGTTAGTATTTGTTATATGTGTGTGTATATATATGGAAACTATTTATTTTGTTTGCAGAAAGAGAAGTGAATTTTAAAAAAAACAAGGTTTCTTGAGCTGACATATGAATGTTTGAACTCAGAGTACTTATATTTTGGGTGTTGCTACTTCGTTTGAATATGGGTGGCCTGAAATGGAACTGCTTGCAGAATGTTCAGCTGAGTTGCTGTTAGTAACTTCTGTTGCAGCATTTTTTTGGATCAAGAGTTCATTCTTCATTCAGTGAAGAAAACTGAGCTTTCTGGGATGGCTGTAACCTTCTAGAGTTGATGTTAAGCTGTTTTTTGGGCTTTATTTTTGTTATTTAAGGTTATCTAGCTTTTTGAACTAGTGAAATTAAAGCGCTGAAGTGCCCTGTATCTTAATATAGCAAACCAGAGGCCAGGTGAAGTCAAAAAGCCAAAAGGTTGTTAAATGAAACAACATGTAAGATTATTGCCTTACCAATACATTTGATTATTTGAAGAACGGGGGAAAATATATCATTTACCAGGATCTAGAAATTGCGTACTTGGAAGAGGAAAAGAAGGCTTGGAATGTGTAGTTGAATAATATGTCGGTGAATAAATACGATTGCTTGTCTACTGTTAATTTCTCTTTGACTTCTGACACTTTGACTTTTATTTCTGAGTCATTGTCATAAGCTCTCCTACGCTTTCCAGGATAAGGTAGAGAATATGCCTTAAAGTGTATAGGAAGTTGTCTTCTGTATTTGTGACTAATTCTGTTTTGAGACTGAGTGGGGAAGAATGGGGTAGAAGCTTTTTAAATGTCTTATTTTACATTGTATGTTCTGTTGGAAGCGGTTACGGGGGAGATGCAATGAAGCTGAATTTTTTTTCAACTTTAAAACTTTGTAGTTCTTGAAAAAACTTTTTATATGCAGGTCTCCCTAGCCAGAAACCGAAGGAACAGCAGCGAAGCGTGCTACGTCCAGCAGTATTACAGGCACCACAGCCAAAAGCATTCTCGCAGATGGGTAAATAATGCTTTTGCTTTCTCGAATACCACAGGCAGAGAACAAAAATGCAAAATCTGTTCAGTGTAGTGGTTTGTTTTTACTCAGCATCTGCCTTTGTTTTTCTAGGTTTCTCCTTTCAGAAAAGAAACCTCTTAAATGTTAAGTATGTCTGTGTTACATAAGGGATAACGGAGTTGAACCTTCAGTTTTTGGATAGGATGACTGTCTGACATTGCCAGGCCTCTAACTTTGGTGTAGTCCATGCTTGATTTTTGGAATAAAAAGACTTTAAGGGTGACAGCATTGACCATGGTGTAATAAGCTACTGCTGATCAGTTGAACAGTAGTGGTAGACTTCCGATAGCTGCACAGTGATGCAAAATGCCTAAATCACTAGGAGGTGCCTCTAGGCTTGGGGACAGTTTTGAAGTTGGGACTTTGATATACACGTTTAATTCTTAGTTTGGTCATGTATATTATGCTTATTGTATTGTTATGGAGTTTGATATAGCTAATAAAAATGGGCATGATTGAAAACTGGAAGTTAAAGCAAAAAAACTGTTCAAGCTGCCACATCTCCTAAACTCCTGTGTTTCCCAAGCCCCCCGCCTTTTGTTATTTGGAATTTCAGTTGAACTGAAACAGAAGTAACTTCAGTTAATGCTGAATCTGGCATAGAACCAAACGTTCCTAGTTTGTTGTCTTGGTCTGCTTGTTGTCACAGGTTGGACTCTACAGAGGACTTGATATTGGGGTACACATTTTCAGTGGGAGTTCATGTATGTAAGCAGGTAGATCAGCCCAAAGAGGAGCCCTGCTGACTGTGAACAGTATTAAATTGAAGCAGTGTGGTTGCTTGAACTTGTGTGTTTAATTCCCTGCAGCGTTGCATAGATTAAGTGACTTTTTTCTGACTTGGTTTTCTGCGTTTGGAATTTTGATTCTGCTAAGAATTGGAATCATGGTCCTCATGTCTCTTGCAAAATACTATGGGAACTTTGTAGTTTGCATAGCAATGTTTCGTGGACTTAAACAACACAATAAAAAAACTTATCTTGGACTTAAACATGGACAATAAAAAAGTTTCTATAAATACATTAGCATTAAGAGGAGGACTAAGGAGAATCTCCATCCTTTAATATGTGGGGGTGGAAACATAGTGACAAAGGATGAGGAAAAGGCTGAGGTACTTAATGCCTTCTTTGTTTCAGTAAGACTGGTTGTTCCCTGAGTACCCAGCCCCCCTGAGCTAGTAGACAGGGGTGGGGAGCAGAATGAAGCCCTCATAATCCAAAGGAAAATGGCGAGGGACCTGCTACAGCACTTAGACATACTGAAGTCTATGGGACCGGATAGGATCCACCCGAGGGTACTGAGGACACTGGCGGAGGTGCTCACCAAGCAGCTTTCCATTATTTATCATCAGTCCTTGGCTGACTGGGGAGATCCCAGTTGACTGGAGGTTAGCGAATGCGATCTCTATCTACAAGATGGGCTGGAAGAAGGATCCACAGAACTACAGGCCTGTCTGACCTTGATGCTGGAGAAGGTTATGGAGCAGATCATCCTGAGTGCCATGACATGGCACATGCAGGACATCAGGTGATCAGGCCCAGTCAGCTTGGGTTCATGAAAGGCAGGTCCTGCTTGACTAACCTGATCTGCTTCGACAACAAGGTGACCCGCTTGGTGGATGAGGGGAAGGCTGTGGATGTTGTCCACCTGGACTTTAGTAAAGCCTTTGACACCGTTTCCCACAACATTCTCCTGGAGAAATTGGCTGCTTATGGTTTGGATGGGTGTGCTCTTCACTGGGTCAAAAACTGGCTGGAAGGCTGGGCCCAAAGAGTGGTGGTGAGTGGAGTTAAATCCAGTTGGGGCCAGTCACAAGTGGTGTTCCCCAAGGCTCAGTGTTGGGGCCGGTTCTGTTTAATATCTTTACCAATGACCTGGACGAGGGGATGGAGCGCACCCTCAGTCAGTTTGCAGATGACACCAAGCTGGGTGGGAGTGTTGACCTGCTGGAGGGTAGGGTAGGAATGCCCTACAGAGGGATCTGGACAGGCTGCATCAATGGGCCAAGACCAATGGTCTGAAGTTCTACAGGGCCAAGCGCTGGGTCCTGCACTCGGGTCACGCCAACCCCACACAGCGCTACAGGCTTGGGGCAGAGTGGCTGGAAAGCTGCCCAGCAGAAAAGGAGCTGGGGGTGCTGGTCACCAGGGGGCTGAAGATGAGCCAGTGTGTGCCCAGGTGGCCAACAGCATCCTGGCCTGTGCCAGCAATGTGTGGTCAGCAGGACCGGGGCAGTGATAATCTCCCTGGACTCGGCACTGGTGAGACCCCACCTGGAATCCTGTGTTCAGTCTTGGGCCCCTCACACCAAGAAACACACAGAGGGGCTGGAGCGTGTACAGAGAAGGGCACCAGAGCTGGTGAGGGGCAGCACAAGTGTCCTGAGGAGCGGCTGAGGGAGCTGGGGTTGTTCCGCCTGGAGAAGAGGAGGCTGAGGGGAGACCTTCTTGCTCCTTGCAACTGCCTGAGAGGAGGGTGTAGCCAGGGGTGGTTGGTCTCCTCTCCCAAGGAACTAGGGAGGATAGGACTAGAGGAAATGGCCTCAAGTTGTGCCAGGGGAAGTTTGGATTGGATATTAGGAAAGATTTCTTCCTGGAAAGGGTTGTCAAGCATTGGATCAGGCTGCCCAGGGCAGTGGTGGAGTCGCCATCCCTGGAGGGATTTCCCAGCTGGGCAGACGTGGTGCTGAGGGACCCGAGTTAGTGGTGGGTTTGGCAGTGTTAGGTTTACGGTTGGACTCAATCCTAAAGGTTACTTCCAACCTAGATGATTCTGTGATCCTAAGAAAATAGCATACAATTTGCTATAGAAAACTTGCTGCTTTTAGGACGATCTAAATATCTGGAGAACTTATGTCATTTTCTCATTCCTTATTGCAGTTCTCAGCAGTGGCACCAATGGTGTAAATCTCCCGCCAGATTCTGCAGCAACATCAGAATCACTAAGTAATGCAACACTGAAAAGTTCTGACTCTGAAGACAAGGTGAGTTGGAGCAGGACTGGAAGGACACTCAAGGTGACACACTTTAAAATAGTATTCTCTGAACAGAGTCTACTCGTTTAATAATGTGAGTGTAGTTTCATCAGTGGCAGCCCCCTTTTCTAGCCATACTACGGTAAAACACTTCAGGTGTAGTAACAGATTTTACGCTATCCTAGTAGTACGCTATATTTATCTTTACTATCTTGAGAACTGTAGTAAAGATTTACTAAATCCACAGTTTAGGATGGTTTTTCATATCTATTTTTCCCTCACAAAATAGAAAAGCATTGCTCAATTCTGCTTCTACCCTCATTGGTTCCTTTTAGTCCCTCTTGCTTTATTTGTAGTTTCACTGTAAAAATCTTAACTGCTGTTTGAGTGATGTCATTCCTACCATAGATATTGGAGTCCTGTAATTTGGTGTTTTGGTTGGTGGACTGACAGTCAGAATACTGGTTTTTCATCTGATCAGATTGCGTGAATAAATACATTTTCCTTCCTGCAGGTTCATCTCTTACTCTGTGTCAGGAGAGTAGGGAATTGTCTTCTATGAGGGGGGAGAAAAGCTGCTGTTTCCTCCAGTGGCTGTTGCCAGATCTCTCTGGTGCTTGTGTCAGGCCAAAGACTTAAGCATTTACTGAATTCCTATTCCTGTCTGAAAGGGCTTTGATTTTGAGCTGGGCGGACTGAGCAGTTTGCACGTGTTCAGTCTTCCTTCTCAGACTGCCTAGCAAAAAGCGATCTCCTGCCCATGGATGATGGTGTTACTGGTGTTGTCTTGATTTCTAACAACTGGATGTGGAATGGTGTTGGGAAATGCGAGCATGGAAAGCATACAGGCAACTGAAGTGAATGCATAACAGAAAGAAGCTTAGAGACAGGAGCTGATGATGGGTAAAAACCTAGAGGCAGCAAATACATTCCCTGCAGGAAATGGTGGAGGGAGAGTGCAGGTAATGAGAGGCTGAAAAGCTTCAGCTGGGGGAAGAGGCACCTAAGTGCATTAAAAGTTGTGTATCTTGAAAGGAAAGTAATGAAATGGTCCCTTCCCTGTTCTGTCCAGTCCTTTCCTTCCTGCAGATACTGAGTTAACGTTGGCTTCTTAAGATATGTTGATCGAGAGCATGCAGAGGGTGTTTGGGGATTTTGAGGGTCTTGGGTGGTATTTTAGGTTTGGGGTGGGTTTTTTTTGTTAGCTTCTTTAGACAGTGGGTTGCTTTTTTGATGTCATGTTGAGCATAGAAGTAGTGTTATTAACAATGCAAAAGTATGCAACACTTTACTTGAAATTCAGGTCTCAATTAATTTTGAAATCTGAATCTCTAAGTAGAAAGGCTTCAAGCATGAATGGCTTTTTAAGGTTTAGTGAAAGACTACTGCCATGATTAAGTAGCAATAAGGGAATTCGTAGCATGGATGAGCATGAAGTCTTTGTTGGACATGCTCGTTACCTTTGTGTATGTCATTAGGGAGACCCTCTAGGCATTTTTAACATCCAGAACTCCTCTTGACTTTTTTTAATCAAAGTCCAGAAATACTGACCTGGGAGAAAGTTTTCTGATGGAAGAAAGCTCTTAAATCTAGATGTTAAGGATTGCTGAAAGCTAATTATTAAATGGTATAAAGCTTCATAACTGAACATTTGCAATTTTACCAAGGAGAGTGGTGGGATATTCCTCATTGTCTTAGCATTGGTAGTCAGGATGGACCATTCACCTGAAGCTTTCTAGTACAGCTGTAAGTAATTGGAGTTCACATGGTAGGTGTGTTGAATGCTGGAGTATCTCTGCAGAATATTAGATTGCTTGTTAAGAGTGAATGGTTACTTCTGGAATTAAGTTTCCTATTAGTAAGTGTATGTGCAGAGAGAGCGCTTCCTTATGAGGGCAAGTATGTGGTATTTTGCAATTGTATACGAGCCTGGTCTGCCCTTGTTAAAGCACATGTCACTCATATTATTTTACTGGCAGAAAAGATTATTCTTTGAGGTCTCTGTCTTATACAAGGTAGCTTATACAAGGTACTTATACTCTGTGCTTATACAGGGTAGCAGAGTGGGAATGTTGTCTATCTGGTGGTTGTCCTACTCCGAGCATCTCTGTGGCAACCTACAGCTGTTTGGGCTACGCCTTGTCTCTGTGTCTTGAAAAACCTGGGGAAAGTGTGGGAGCCCGAAGCAAGAGTCCTTAGATGGGTACAAGCTACAGCCTTCTATTCAACCTCCCTTGACTGGTGGGAGAGTCTGGTGGCTCGAAGTCATTCAATGTGCAGGGAAGCTTGATAGGCTGCTATTCAAGCCTACTGTGCAGCCCTTGGGAGGAATTGATCCTTACCCAGAAAGAGGAGGACCTGCTAAGGAGATCCTAGGGTAATGATTTTTCCTTTTCAAGAGAGCGCTCCTTTACCCTATATACACCATTCAGTGGTGGAGGACTACTCCCAGCAGGCAGCACTGGCCCATTTCTGACTAGCAGCAGAAAAAGGATGTCTTTGAAATGACAGAAATAGAATCTGAAGGCAGATAATGCAGCTAGGTTATGCAAAGGTTATGTCCCTTAAACATAAAATGGGATTTGCAAAACTCCTTTGGACCCCATCCAGTGCTGTTTTCCCACTGCTGCCTTTCCCCTGCGCAGTACGTGCACAAAGTGCCATGGCTGGCAGCCCGTCAGAAGCACGTGTAGGCAACAACACCCTGCAGGAGAAACTAACAGGAGGAATTGGAGATCTATGTGCAGCGGCATTTCTGTAACCTCACTGGGATCATGGATACAGGAATTTCACTTGGACAATGGGAGTACTGCATTGGATACATACGAGCTTTTTAGAAAGTGCAGCAGGAAGGACAAGAAGGGGGATATGTTCTGCTGTGCTTAAAGAAGCTACTTGAAGGCAGAGGCTTTGGTTTGGGAAAGGTGCTGGGTTGGTCAAGGCTTTATAGGTTAAGATCAGAGGAGAAGCCAACAAGGGGGAGATTAAGATGGGGACTGATCAAGAGGAGAAAGTAGCTAAAGCCCTTGGAGAACTACAAGCTTCACAATTGCAGACCTTGGTTCTAAAGGGGAACTTTAAGGACTTTGACACGTGATAAAATGGCAGCTTGTCCTGGTAGAAATATTCCTGGAGATTTTAGGAATAAGTTTGAGGACAGTTTTTTTTTGATGCAGGTGCTGGATAGGTTGATGAGGGTGGATCTGGTGTTCACAGCAAAGAACTGGGTAGAAATACAGAGGTTGGAGTAGCTGTGATTGCAGCAGCTATGAGATTGAGTTTGAGATCCTGAGGGAAGTGGGGAAAGATAAACAGCAGAGTAAAGGCCCAAACTTCAGGAGAGAAGACTCAGCTTGTTCATCAACCTTGTTGGTAGGATCCTGAGGGACAGAAGGGCTCAGGAGAGCTTGTTATCTTTATGGACAACCATCTCAAAGAATGAGTAGTTTGTGCCAATGTGCAGGAAATTGTGCAAATATGGCAGGAGGCCAGTGTGGATGGATTTAGGAGCTCCTTAAATCCAGAAAGGAAGTGTACATAAGTTGGGAAAGAGGTCAAGGTACCCAAGAGGTATGCAAAAGGATTGCCAGGATGTGTGGGGAGAGGACTGGGACGAAAGGGTTGCAAGAAAGGCTTCTACTGGTACATTAGCAGCAAAGGCAAGACGATGGAAAAATGTAGGCCTGATGCCAAATGTTGGAGGAAACCTAGTGATGAAGGACATGAAAAAATTGAGGGAGTCAATGTGTCTCCAGGGGAGCAGGTGGTATCCCATAATACTATTCCCATAGTAACTGCATAGTTTTCATCAGGATATGCTCAAACTTGCAACTGTTTTTTGTTATGGTTTGGGTGTGGTTTTTTTTGGGGGGCGAGGGAGGGGGGGAAAGGGAGGGGGTGTTCTGCTTGTGGTGCTGTTAATGCTTCTCGGGGCATGCTTCGATGAGGGGCAGCTCCGGTGTGCTGATTAGTTGTTAGGCTTTGTGCGTATTGTTGAGTCTTCTGATGTAAATCAAAAGCTACAGGGTAAGGAATTCGGAGAGAAGAGGGAGAGGGCAATTCCCATGCCGATGGCAGTTGCTTCCCAACGCTACTATAAGGGTTTGCAGGAGTCAGGCCCCGAGTATAATGGGATGAGAACTACAGTATGAGAATAATAGGGGAAAGTGTTGCCATGGGTGTTCTGTGAAGTACTGCCATGGCAGCTGCGGTGGAAATTTAGAGCTGCTAATGAAATGCAGGCTGCAGAGGTGCAGAATAGAAAGTCCTTAGCAGGACAAAAGATTCAGGAACCCTGAGGTCCTGAGCAGCAGTGATGAACAAGTTGAACACAAGTGAGCAGTGCATCCTTTTCTTGGTTAAGACAATGTACTGGGCTGCTTTATTAAGACTGCAGCCCAGCCATTGGGTTTAGAAAAGTGATTATTCCCCTTTACTTGCCACTGCTAGGTGGCATCAGGAGTATCGTGTATAGTTTGGGGTTTGCCAGTACATGAAAGACATTTACAAACCACCAAAGTGGCTTCTGGCTGGAGCACATGATGTCTGATGAGAGAGTGAAAAAGCTGAGTATGTTCTGCTCGGACTAGGGGAGAGGAATTGAATTTTTCTCCTAAACTATCTAGTGGTGGGCTGTAGCAAGGTAGAATGAGGCTTGGAAGTGCCTACCAAACAAGTGAGAGGCTGCAGGTGTGGGGAAGGGACACTCCAGTTGGATATTGGGACAGAGCTATTGTATTTAGTGCAGTCGAACATTGAACCAGGCTGCCAAACTGTAAAACTGTCATCCTTGGATTTTTTGAGACTTGACTGTCTGAGGTCTCATGTAGCCTAGCATAATTTTGAAGTTGACGTTTGGATGTTTGGAGCACAGTTTGGGCCAAATGATTGTTAGAGATCCTCATGAACCTTAACTGTTCTGTGATTCATTAAGGAAAATGCTCTGAACAACAACAGAGGATTTCTTCTAAAATGCAAAATTTGCTTGTAGCTCTGTAGATGTTATTGGTTTGTTGTTGTAAATGACTGTGTGAATCACCATGTTGTAATATTTATTTTTTGTTTGAAAAAACTCAATTACATAGGCTAAAGTTTTCAATTTCTTTTCTTTAGGCAGGAGGATGTCAGAAAAACGAGTCAAACAATACTTCAGATGATGACAGCTGTGAGAAGGCAGAACTAAATGCACAGCAAGCATTTGTATTTGGGCAGAACTTAAGAGATAGAGTTAAGGTAAACACGTGTTTTATCTTGACTCAGAGTTGATGTGTTTAAGCAAGGATAAGCAGCAGTGGAACAGATTATTTGTTGTCATGAGCATTATGCACTGTTTATGAAGTACTTTGAAGTCACTGTATAACTGGGTTAAAAGCTCCATGTATATATGCAAAATTAGAAGCTGTGAACACAGTTTGGTTGGCTGTTTAATAAAACTGGTCTTCCAGACATTTAAAAAATGAATTAATACTGGTTGGTAGTATAAGAAGCTTTTTCAAAAATACCTACTACAGTTATAGGTAGCATCTAAAGCTCAGTGCAATGTAATGTTTTCTCTTACCTTTTGGGTCAAAAATTTAGTTGAAATGTGTTCCTAAGATGCTTCCATGCAACTGAGACTCTCAAAAAAGGTGAGAAAAGAAAAATAAGGCAGCCTGGGTTCAAACCTGTGCATGAGGTAATTGAGTTGGATTGAGTTAGTACCTCCTGTTGAAGACAGGTTTGCACAGGTTTCCTAGCATGACAAAAGAAAGTGTAATATTGGGATGTAGGCTTATATTGTTTTATTGTAGAAAGTGTTTGTGGATGGGTCTTTCTCTTGGGAAAGAATGAGCTGAAGATTTTGTGGTCAGTAGTTAAAAGTGTCGATATGTACTTGTTCTTTTTATAGCTAGGAGACGAAAGCGATGAAGCTGCTGATGTGCAGAATGCTGGCCTTCCTACGTCAGACGTACCTTCTGCAACAAATTATTTTCTACAGTACATCAGTTCCAGGTGAGGCTACAGGGAAATCTATAGGACAGTTTTCCTTGCTCTGTGTTCAAAATTATTTGTGATTCTGCTCTTTATTGGGTGCAGGGCTTATACTGTGTCAGTGGGAACGAACCCAGACTTCTGAAGAATGAGGTGGCAAACTTCACATTTGGGGGAACCCTTAATTGTCTAGTCAAGGGAGATGCATTTGGCACCATTTACTTGACCAGGTCCTCACCAAAGCCTCTTCAGAAAACTAAAAAGCATAAGATAAGTCTTCTCATGAATGATAAGAAAGAGAGAGTGATGGAATAAATTGGAGCTACCAATAGAATCCTGTAGAGATCTGTGCTCTATTTGTGGTGTTCAATGTTTCATATATGATATCGATAGAGTAGAATAGTTTTAAAAAAAATGTTATTTATTCATGATGTTAAGCTTTTCAGAGCAATATAGAGGGCCCGTATGAATAAGCAGGAACATAACTGTGGGAGCTCTTTGAGAGAATTTCTAATTAGGCAGCAGCATGAGAAGAAACTTGATGTAGGTATATGTAAAGTGAGGCAGCCAGGAGAAAACTGTAAGTCTATATATGCAGTGATGAACTCTGAACTGACAGCCTTCACTTAAGGCCAAGATGTTGATACGGCTCTGAAAATGTTAGCTCAGAAGTTGTCAAAAAAAATCAGATAGTGTTACAGAACAAGTAGAAAACAGAAGATAATTTCTTACTACACAGAGCTGTGAATTCAAGTAATAACTGGAAAAGCAAGAGGGGAAAATCCCTTTGAGAGCAGTAGAGTAAAGCAATATCTCTGCTCCTGGAAGAACCTGAACTGCAGATTGTTTGACGTCATGAAATAACTGTAGGAAAAGCACCAATGTGTGCTTGCCTGGTCCTTATATTCTGCATTTTTAAGACCCTGTTGTTCACCATGAAGTAGGCACTAGGCAGTTTTGCAGTCTTAATCCCTTTTGATGCAGGACTTTTCAGCTGATGCACTGGAGACCTGAAGAAGACCACAGGGCGACTGTGTGTGGGTGCCAGGTCAATGCCTTTCCAGAGACACTGTCAGATTTTTTAAATCAGATTTGCCAGACAATAACTTCTAATACGTGGGCTTCAAGTAGTGGAATATTTGTTTATATCTTTCAACTTGCACTTCTGCTGCTATACATCAATTGAGTCTTCATTTTGTGAGGTAGATTTCATGGTAGATCAGTTGCCAGAAACCTAATTTTGGGTTTGCCTTTAATTAAAAAAAAAAGCATCCCTCAGTGGAGTTGGCTCTGGCTTTTAGCTGAGATGTCAAGATATTATGGCAGATGACTTGTAAAAGAAAAATTCCTCTGTTTGTGTAACACACTGTCAGTCCTTTAAAAATTGTAAATGTACTAGGTCACATGGCAAATATCAGTAGATCATATTAAGTTCCCAGTTGGCATTTGGAGCTCAGAACTGTCATATTTAATTCCCTTAGTAGGCAAAACTTTCTTCCCCTGTTTTAAAAAAGCTTTAAAGCACAGCATTTCCTGTGCTTTAAATTTCCTTATTCAGAAGTAACAACTCTACATGCACGATTTCAAGGTTTGTTTGGTTCCTCTTGAATCGTGCAGTGACATGTGTGCCCCCATTTTCCAAACTTGGTGAGATGCACGTAGGCTTGATTCCAAGTGGTCTGCGTTCTGCATGTTCACGTAGTCATCATGTTATGTCTTAGGTGTGCCTGAAGGGAAGGCAGATGAACAGTGATGTGTGAAGTGTTTGAGTCTATAAAATACTAAAACTATTGTCCTTCCTAAATGGGATTTAAAATCTGTTAATAAAAATGCCACATGGGAGGAGGGTGCTTATTCAATAAGAAAGATGTGAGGGCTGAGATTTGATTGTGAAACCTCTTGGGGAGGCTGGAGCGTTGCAGCTAGTCTAAGGAAAGGCATTACTTATCCCTGCTACCTTCGCTTCAGTTGTGGTGTTGCAAGTGTTTGTTTCAGTTCTTTCCCTTTCTGAGAAACTTGACCTAAAAATGTGTAGCGGTTCAAATTTCTGCATGTTGTTTTGTACTGTTGTTTTTTTACAAAAATGCATGTTGTATGATTAAACAGTAAGCTCACACTTAGCATTCAGCGTTGCTTGATACGTAATTAAATATCTAAAGGGAAGATATTTACAGTGACAAAATAATTTGCCGTCATTCTGAGAGAATTCTCATTGTGTAAAACCAGGATGTGCTCTCATGTTACTAAGTTAAATTGATTTTTGCTTATGTTTCTGTGTCAACCAGTGCTTAATTTTTAAAGCCAGTGACAATCGCTCACTTCTTGAGGAATTTTTATCAGTAGAAAATAAACATATTTTCCTGACTTCTAAGACCTGTTTTGTTTTGGGGTTTTTTTTTCAGTGTAGAGAACTCTACAAACAGTGCAGATGCATCTAGCAACAAGTTTGTTTTTGGACAGAACATGAGCGAGCGAGTCCTAGTGAGTATCCACTGTGTATGAAATGTTGTAATTTTGTGAGTAGTGCGCGTTATGGATTCTTGCTCAGGAATTTTGAGAACCTATAATTATATTTGTTGCTGGAGCACGGTTTCTTTTCAGTGGTTTCCCTTGTAGGGAAACCTTGTAGATTTTGAGTGCAGTGTGGGGGCTTCGTTATGAGCTATTGGCTGCAGCGGCAGTGCTCTCCAGGACTTCCCTGCCAAGCTGTGCCAGTGTAAGGAGACTGTCCTCTGGGTGTAGTGCGTGTGATTCTCAAGTCCAAGCACATTACGGCACAGCTTGCTTCTTTAAATGGCTTCTTCAGTATACATATTTGAGGGTGTTTTATGTTTGCTGGCCTCCAAGTTGATAAAAGCTCCCCCCGCTCACGTGACTCCCCCGGTGATGGGATTTCAAGTCCAGACATGAGGCAGCTGCCTCAGTACTGAGGAATGATTCAGGAAATTCTCTGTTTATTGTGTTTAGCTTGCTGTTTCCTACTGGTGTTTTTATTGCTGTGCTGGTACAAAAGGGAAACATTTAATGCTGTGCATTCATACCTGTCTAACAACTGTCAGTCAAGTATGCCTTGAGTTCAACTGTAGCTGAAATTGCTTTGTTTTGAACATAACTTCAAAATAAGGATTGAAATTTTCTTTTAGTTCAGGTGAAAATAATTTGAACTGGTTTTCAGGTCATGCTCCATTCAGTTCCTTGCCTGGGGTAGTAGGATAGCTTTTACTGTGAAAGCATGTAGGCTCTGGGATTCTTCTTTTGCTGTATGGTTTATAAACACCAGGGCTTCTGGCAGTACGCTAGTCTTTTTCTGGAAAACCAGTGTATGCTTTCGCTCTTCTGTTTATCACCACTTTTTTTTTTTTTTTGCAATAGAGTCCACCAAAATCAAATGAAGGTAGTACAGAGAGTAGTAAGGAGAACGCTGCTACAGAGTCTGGGTCTGATTCATCTTCTCAGGAAGCCACACCAGAGAAAGGTGAAAAACAAAATTTTATTTTAGGAATGGTAGTTAATCCTTGTTTGAATGATTGTGGTTTTCAATATCCTGTGACTTTATAAAAAAGTCACACTTTTATGTTGCGTTACTGTCTTCTGTAACCAGTGATACAGGCTAGGGGTGGGAGGTGACGTGCTGGATGCCATAGATTCTCTTGTCCTTTTATCCTTAATATTAAACACGTGCAGGCTACACTGTCTTTTTCATGGTCGTTCTGTGGTATTCGGTGTATCTTCAGCAGAAAGAAAGTAGAAGGAATTAACAGAGCAAGTACTTCAACCTACAGAGAGTAGAACAACTGTGACAAACTGTTTTTTAACAATTTTGTTACATTTCCAGTGACTGAATGTCTGAGTGAAATGTGTATTGTATTGAGTGGGTGCACCAAATGTGTTGCTTGAACCAAGGACTGCTTGCTGGATTCTAGACTTCTGTGACACTTCAGATTGGCAAGATTTTCTGTAGATTTTGGGAGCTCTTGGTTTTCTCCAGCATGCTGCTTACAAGTCAAAACAAAAGTGGAAAGTGAATCATGCTGTACGTGTGCAGGCACAGCTGCCTGGCTGGTGGTGGTACCAGTAGTGTTGGAGCACCTGCAGACGCATAGGTGTCTGTGTGTTTGGGAATACTGTATGCAGAAACAACATTTTTCAATAACGTACCTCTTCTGTCCCTTGTGTCATCTTGTGCTTTTAAAAGAAGACTTAAAAGCCAAGCTTTAACTTCTGCTTTAAACTTCAGTCCTGTTTCTAATGTTCTAATAATGTCCATCTTTTGTACTTTATTTCTCTAAATTCTGCTATACTTGTGAGACCTTTATAAATCTTAAATAATTATACTCTAATCATTCTCAAACTTTCAAAATGTTCAGGTAATAATATTTCAGAATCACTGGCAGAGTCCGCAGCAGCCTATACTAAAGCAACAGCAAGGAAGTGTTTATTAGCGAAGGTAGAAGTGATAACTGGAGAGGAAGCTGAAAGTAACGTGTTGCAGGTAAGAAACGGATGAAGCGGAGGAGCTTTGCGTTCCTGGGGGTTCATGTGGATGTCCAGTGAACGCACACCACCTGATTCCCTGCAGCTCAGCCATCCTCTGTATCTCTAATGTACTTTCTTGAGTTAAAATGCAAACTTTGCATATTTATTATCAGATTTTTACTTTGTTTTTTCTTAGTTTCCTCTTTCTGAACAAATTTTAGTGTTCGAGCCATCCAGTCAAATCTTAAGCATACTTTCCTGAATCAATCACATCAAAGCTTCTGTGTCCTACAAAACAGTTATTTGAAGAATATTGGAATTAACTAAAAAATTTTAAGTTCTTTAATTATAATACTACTGAAGATTATTTCTTTTAACCTAGAAGGGACTGTTACGCAAGCAGTCTGGCTTCTTTCATAGCAGAAATGATAAAACAGTGTTTAGGAATTTGTCTTGAGGAACTTAATTGAATTATAGTGACATCTTAGAAGGACCTTTGATCATGACTTGAAGACCAAGTTAAATTTAAAGATTTGAATCATGATTTATTTAACATTGTAGTTGCTTGTTAACTTTAATATGCTTATTAACTTCAGTATGTCCTTAAGAAAAGCATGCAGTGTTTTCATGTAAAGCTAAGTGGTGTATATGGATTTTTTTCCTTCCTCTCTTTATCCTTGAGTTACAGTTTTTTTTCATGGTCTTTTAAGTTTCTCAGCACTTGAACTGTGTTATTTTTTTTTAAGGATAGCTTTTTGCTCTTAAAGATAAGCTGGTCTATTCTGAGGCCCAACAGAGGCATTATGTCAGTAATTAATGTGTATCAGTTACACTTGTATTATCCTACAAAATCATAACCTATAATGTTCGTCTTCTCGGACTTTTTTTTTTACCAGACATGAATGGTCTTTAAATAGTTGTTCTGGTACTTCTCTGTTTTGATATGATTCAGAAACTACTGAATGCTTTATGTAATCAAAGACGACACTGAAGAGATGAGAGTCCTGTTTCACTTTGGCAAACCACAACTTTTAGCAGTTGTATACTTAATAGGGGACTGATTTGCATGAATATGTTGTAACTTAAGAGACCTCTTGCCTAACTTCTGTTCTTTTTTCCTGTGAAATTTAATGCACTGAAATCCTGAATGGGACTTCTACAGACAGAACTTTGTTGATGTTGCAGAAATGAATTATATAGAGCTGTGTGTTCTATGGTGGAGAAGATGAGAGAAACTGAGGGAATGAAAATGGAAATATATGCTCCACCTAGTAAAATCATGTATGAGGGGAGTTTGAGGGGTGACGGTTTGATGTATGAAACCTTAGCGCTGACAATTAAGATGGAATAGAGAAGGAGATATAAAGTATATTTTGCAGGGCAAGAAAATGAGCTTTTATGGGAAGCAGGTATGGTCTTGCCATTAGAAAGTACAAAAGATGTACTTTTCCAAACTGATGAACCAGGGAGGCAGGAAAAAACCTCTTGTTTATTTATGACTTTGTGTGGGTCAGGCTTCATGAACTGATAGTGATCATCCTTTCTTCCATAATACAGGAAGAATTTTGCTTTGCTTTCATTGTGCTGGGTCTTCCCAGCAACAAATACCACCGTCAATAGTGCAAAATGCACCTGAGACTTTTAAAAGAATTGCCTGATTTAAGACTATGGATAACTTTACCCAGTCTCTTATCACAATAACTTTCCTTTGTGGAATTTTGTACCTTACCTGAAAATTGTTCTTGTTTGACCTTGAACACAGGTATTCTTTAGAATATATAGCTTCTGTTAATAAAACTGCATGAAACCAGACAGCATATTTTGAGGAATTTATTACAAAAGAGAGCACAGCTACTTTGGTTTCCACAGCTCTAAACAGTTTAAAATTCCAATATGAAACCTGAAAAATGTTTTTAACGAGGTGTAGGTGACTAAATCTGAAATATATTATTACTTCAATCAGCCACTATGCTGTAGAGGTATTTTCTGTTACAGATTCAGTGCAAGCTGTTTGTATTTGATAAAACCTCTCAGTCTTGGGTGGAAAGAGGTCGAGGACTTTTGAGACTCAATGATATGGCCTCAACAGATGACGGAACATTACAGTCTCGTCTGGGTAAGAGGAACCAGGGGGAGGGAGGTACTGGATGACAGTCAGTGCTGTTTTCACAGGATGCTTTTGTGGCACACAACAGCATCCCCTTTGGGTTATGTGTTGGCAACAGTAGTAAATGTTGCAGTTATTCCCGCCCCCAACCCTCCCCCCCCCCCCAAAAAAAAAGCAAGCTGTATTTAACAACTAGAATATTTGAATAGAAACTTATGGTAACGTTCTTCAGATCTGGGCTCTGCTTTTTGGGATGTGGTGCTTGTGGCGGGGGAAGTCTCTCTGAATAGTGCAAGATTGTGTGTTTGCCTGAGGTGAACAGCTCTGATCCAACCACTGAACGTTGGTGTATTAACATGTAAGACTTTGGACTGAATATCTTTAGGCATGACTGGTGATCTTTAATAGCCTACATTCTTCTGATTAACAGTTGTGACAGGATTCCTGTTTTAAGGGCTTTCCCTTGATATTCTTTGTAAAGAGACTTAAACGTTAACACAATAAAAAGCCATCTTGGCTGTTTTGAGCTTTCTGTTGTGTCCTTTTCCCCCTAACTGATCTTGTGTGTTGGCTTTAGTGATGAGGACTCAGGGGAGCCTCAGGTTAATCTTAAATACCAAGCTCTGGGCTCAGATGCAGATTGATAAAGCCAGTGAGAAGAGTATCCGGATCACTGCCATGGATACAGAGGACCAGGGAGTTAAAGTTTTTCTTATATCAGTGAGTATTGGTTTTTGTTTACATCTTAACCTTCCTGCTAAAATTGGTGCTTGTTTAAATTCTAGTTGAGGTAACATTCCTATTCTTCCTTGCACCCTACCTCCTTACCACCTCCGCTGCTCCAGAGACAAGGGGCTTGGCAGACTGTGCTTGTCTGGAAGCCTTACTAGGTGTAAAGAAATTCCACATAGAAGATGATGCTGGGAAGCCAGATTGTCCAAAGCATTGACCATGGAGTCATGAAATCTCTTTTATGCCTACTGAGACTGTAACAGTAGTGTAAGATTAGTGCAAATATTTTTTTTGCTATCAAGGGAAATATGCATTTCATAGATTTCTATGTAATAGCTTAACCAAAATCGGATCTACCAGAGCTCGTAGCATGGGAAAGCTGTCATCATCTATGTGTGTGGATGTATAGGTGCTCACTGGAAGTGAAACACTAAATATCTGTCAAGAGCATTGTGTTAGTAGTTAAGGGTAACACATTTTAACTTTGATTTTCTTCTAATTCAGAGTATTCCAAGCAGTAGTAGGGCAGTGAAAGTGATTTCTACGCCTGCTAAATGCAGAAACAGCAATTCCCGTTAGAATTACTGAAACACTCCAGAGATCATGATACAGTCAGCAAGAAAGAAAAGTCATTCCCTAATGTGCACTTAGAGATTTAGAGAGGTCTGAACACATTCTTTTGACTTAGACTGATTCTACAAAAGGGGTTGCTAAAGAATTAAGTGTTCTTCTGGAGCAAAAATGAAGAGAACATCAACAAATGGTCAGCTTCCCCTGTGACATTAGGTTTGTCGGACTGGCATCTGGAGTCCCAGAGTGCAACTCAATGATACAGAATTGATGAAGAAAAACCAGTGAAATTCATGGATAACTTTTCCTCAGCATTTTTCCAGATTTGAAAAGTTTGAGTTAAATCTTTCACCAGGTTATTCACTATTGATTTTAGTATTGATTAAGAGTATCATGAATGGAATATTTTATTCACTATAGCTCATCACAGAGGAATTTTGCAGATATAGAGGTGGCAGATATAAGTGACAGATGGGGAGGACGGAAACAATTTTTTATGAAAGAATCTGAGAAGTGGGATTGTTCCTTTACAGTTAACTTAGGGTAATGGTAACAGCACTTAATATGAGGACTTAGTTGACATAGTGAAGACAAAGTTTCATAGTATTGGAAGTGAGTTCCCTTTTAAATAATATCCATTAAATACTTAGTTCAGTAGGCTTAAAAATTGCTTCTTTTGAAGGCGTAGAGTGGCCATTAACTTTTCAGAGTAAAAAAGATACATTCTTGGACAGGTTATCAGAAGTGCTTCCCTCTAGAACAGGTGACCGGTATAAAAGAGAGTGGTTAAAAAAATAAGAAAGAATCACCTGCCTGACTGCATGTATGTTCATTCAGTTTTCTCATTACATTATATGTTAAAATTTTATGTCAGTGCATCATGAAACAAGTGACTTGATTGTGACCCATATGTGAAGTTGAGTGATTGACAAGCCTGGAAAGACCTGTGCAAGACAAACTTTTTAATTGAAGATGTTTTTAGCATAAGCTTCTGGGAGGTGTCAGGGAAGTTGTGTGACACCTGGGTAAAGAAGATTATATAAAATCAGACAGTACTGGGTATGTTAGCCAAAGAAAGTTGGTGCTGAGTGGAGAGGAATATATTCTCACTGTCAGAGTTCGGTGTATTTAGCATCTTGCTGTGTATACCACAACCCATTCTGACCTAGTCTGAAAAACCCTGTATGAGGAAACTGAAGAGTAGATTGTGAAATTTGGCATGACTGTTGTGTATTATTTAAGCAGTGTTTTATTCTATTGTAATTCCTTGCACCTTTTTCTTGTTTCTGAATATTAAAAAAATGTAGGCAAGCTCTAAAGATACAGGGCAGTTGTACGCTGCGTTACACCATCGGATCCTGGCCTTGCGGAGTAGAGTGGAACAAGAGCAAGAAGTCAAGAATGTAGCACCTGAGCCAGAGGTAACGCAATCAAATGAGGAAGACAGTGATGATGATGTCATTGCACCTTCAGGATCAGTTGGAAGTGGTAAGTGGGAAAGATAATGGAGTATCTTGTTTTCCGTACATTTTTTCTGTCATTCTTGAGGCAAACTGTCCTCGCTGTAATTGTATATCATAGATGTGCTTCTGGCCTGTTATTTCTCACAGGTGTTTGTGGAATAAGACTCATTGCATGAGTTGTCTTTTTGAATGCAACCGTTTCTTGCTACTTCTCCATACTGATATAAAGGTCCCTGTGCTGCTTCCATCTGACTGACATGTCACAGTTTAGCAGAGGTTATCTGTGCTTCAAAGTTCTAGCTTTGTTTATGGAATTTTTAAGGGGTGGTTGTGAGTTTCATTTTTGCCCTTGACATGGCCCAGGCTTGCACACAAAATCTGAGATGACTGTCTTGAGCTCCTGTCAGCAAGCAGGATGCAGACTGACCCTTGAGTATAGTGCTATTTGGAAAGCAGAAGGCTTACAAAGGGTCATGGAAAGGGCGTAATTCATTTCACTGCACATGAGGAGAGAAGAATCTAAAAAAAGCACTAGTCTTCACTTTGAGGAAGACTTCCTTCTGTACTCCTGCCTTAGGAGCCAGCTGTGTTTTGTTTTCCTGTGGCTTAGAACATCCTACCTTTTACAGAAACCACTCCTCCATAAGGGAAAAAAGGGGGCATGAATATGAACAGAAAAGCAGTGGGTGGATTGAAGAGGATGGAAACTGAGCTTTTTCAGCTCTGGGATGCTACTGGGGCCCCCAAACCAGATTAGTCAAGAACATAAAATTCTGCAGCGGGTAGAGCTTAATCTGGAGAAGTAAGATGTAAGTGGGGGCGGGGGAGAGGGAAGGAGAACTCTACAGTTCTCATCTGTCATTGAAATTCTGAATCTGAGACTTCTGTAGTCTTCTCAGGCAGGGTCTCTTGTTGTGAGGCAAGAAACAAAAGATATTTCATATGACAAATAACTACTTTCTTTGTTTCAGGTCCTAATGATGAAGGTGACGGGCAGAATGTTGGCAGCACATAGCAGATGTGAGCTGATCTGCTTGCGAGGCTGCTACGAACACCATCTTGCAGGCATCTCTGGATACCCCAGGCCAGCTATTATTTCAGGCAGTGTTGAAGGCTCCAGGACTTAAGAACTGTTCATCCCTGTTCAGTTTGTTTGGTTTTTTGGTCTGGATCAGTAGATTCCACACAAAAAAAGCAGACTTGGAAACTACCTGAATGTGGTTTGGGACGTGAAAGCTCATCATATTGATGAGCCAAAAAAACAAAACAAAACAAAAACCAAACATTTCCCCTCATCCTTGTAATTGAAATGGCACATTACAGCTTGTCACAGCTTTTCATTGGGACCTTTTGACTGTTTCTTCAGTAGTTCATGTCTTGCAGGCCTCCAAGATGGAACTTTCTGACGCGGTTCCAACTCGAATTCTGCTTTCATAACCCCTACTCCCCCTTATGAGTTTCTGCCACCTGCAGGGAAACCGTGTCCGCACCAGTTCCTGCGCTCACTGACTGCCCTTTTGGGTTCATTCTCTTTTTGGACTGCAAATCGGGCAGATTATGTTTTACCATTTAATCCCAACATAGGTTGTGGACACCGTTGTTCCCTGTCTAGTGGGTTTGTAAACAGAGAGAAACAAAATGTTGTGGTTCACCAGAAAAGCTTTTTTAATGCGGTAATAAGAGACTTTAAAGTCCACAGGATGTTTTGCTAACTCGTTTTCTTTCTTCCCATTTCATTATTATTATTTGGGGATTTATATTGTGGTGATACTTTTTTATTTTAGTTTTTCAATAAGATGCTCCTGTGTGTTGAAAAAGTGAAACTATTGTTTTGTACTGTTCTTTTCTGTTACTATTTAAGGGAGAGCTAAGCCACTATATATAATAGATGTTGCATACAATTTTTCTTAGAAAATTATATGTTTCTGTGGCTACAGTAAAGCATAGGAGGCATACAGGTTACACCTTCAGAAAAGTTGATGAGGAAACAGTTGTTAGCCCTTGGAAGAATAAAATAGGCTCATGTAATGAGCTCAGTCAGCCATTAAATAAATCTCTATGATAAATTAGCTCTCATTTTAATGGCTTGATTCAACAAGCCATTTAAGCACTTGCCTGACTTAACTACACGTGAATAATCTTACTGAAGTCAATGCAACTATTCATGCTTAAAGTTGAGTACATTTTTAAATATCTTGCTGAATTAACGGCCTTAAATAGAAAATTAACTTCTAACCCTTCCTGTCCCCGTTCCATTTCCTGAAGTCTTGCAGCATGAAGAGAAAGGTAATATTGCCAGCTTTGAATAGTTTGGGCTGAAGGATATTGTATTCTGTTCCACCAAAATAAAAAGCAAGAATGTGTTTTCCTGTGTGTAATTCTGAAGTACTTCTACTGTATCCATAACTTTTTGCTTTGGATGTTTTCTAATCATTGGGACATCTTGTGTGAAAGTTGAGTTTTATTTTGTTATTAAAATATATGGTATATTCTTGCCCAGGACAGTTGGAATTTGGTAGTCACTAAGAACAGTGACCAGGTCGCTTTCCCTATAAACTCCCTAAACTGTTCTATTTCCTTTATAGTTTACTGGTAGGTAATTTCTCACTTGCTTGCTCTTTCTCCTGGAGACTAAGGAGACCTAAAATGCACCATTTAAAAGAAAATTAAAGAAGCATTTAACATAGTGTGAATTGAAAACAAAAACCTATGTTGTAGCACAAAAGCAACTTTGAAATTATTCAAATAGCAAAACAGTTCTTATTGCCTGTGTTTTAATGAAGCACACTTTTCTTCACTAGGGGTTGAGAACATGTTTAATTTTACCTGTTGTCTGTTGTTAAACATTGTTGGATACCTAAAATGTTGGGGAAGGGGGGTGCTCTGCTTTTCCTGATAGCTGATTGAAGGAACCTCTTAAAATTACTTTTCGGGGGAGTGAAAAGGGCTAATGATTAGCTGTGCCACTGCATTTGTGATTTCTCGGGATTGTCTGCTCATGCCTTTTTGCATCTTTGGGCTTTTTTTCTCCTTTGAGTTATGGGGGTTTTTTTAACCATGCACAAACCTATCAATGCACCCCTTCTCCTGCAGCTCACTAACAGAAGCACAGCACGTTTCCTGGGACCCACCCACACAATTGTTTCTGCATCACAAGGTCTGGGGGATCCTCTGTATTTTCGAATAAGTGATCTGCATTTTGGATCTTTGATCTTTTTACACTGAGATTCTCAGATTTAAATTGCTTTTTTTCAAACAACCTTGCTGCATAAAGCTGCTTGTTGTCAGCTTAAAGAAATTAATAAGGTGTCTTGTCAGCAGGGCCTACTTGTGGAGAAAAAATTGGTGTTTCCTGGTTCCAAACTCCATGGCGTCTATGCAGTTCTCACGTTGAGGTGCTTTACCTAAAATGAAATTGATGGTGCGTGAAGAATCAAAAAAAAAAAAAATGGAATAAGCATGCTTGCTTTGATGGGGTTTAGTGGTGATACACAATCACCTACAGCATTCTAAAAAAAAAAGTAATCTGTATTCTAAAAATAATCAGTAAATAAAAAATTATTTACTGATATAAATTTTATTTCAGCTGGAAGTTTTGCATCTATGTTTATAGGGAAGAGGAAAATATTAGTGTGAACCACTGACAAAATTGGCCGTAGGCTGAGTTCAGCCCTTGCCCAACAAGATGTGTCAGGCCAAAGCAAAACTCTTACTTCTCTCTGTTTTAAGCCTTAGTAAAACTAGTGACAGGTAAAACCAGATAATGCCCAAGTATTTTGAAATATTTATGTAAGACTGTCGTATCAAAACATACGTGGGAACTACATTAAAACTTAAATCGGAAAACAAGCAAGCAAAACACCCCAAGGCCTGTGTGGTGGTTCCTGTGCCGAGCAATGGCTGCGAGGAGGGAGGCTGGTGATGACCAGGCTGGTCTTTGGACAACAGTCTTCCCCTTGCACTACCCTCCTGCTGCATCTTTGCTCTTACATCTGTTGTTAACATACAGATGTTAGCTATTACTGTGTATCTTGCTAACTGATACGGGCACAGCCTTTCAAATTTTCCAGAAAAAAAAAAAATACTGAGGAGTATTAATGGTTGAGCATATCTGATGGGGGAAATGTTGCAAGAATGGTGGTATGACTAAAATGAAAAGTAAACCTCTTATCATAAAATTAAAAATAAGATTACACCCACTGGAAATACAAACATTAAGGTAAGAAAATGTGTAGTTACAACATCTTTTTGTAGTCCAGTTCTCGGTGCACAATGTACTACTTGAGAGAAGACAGGACAGGGAAGGATCTAAAACTAGTCCTCAGCAGCCCTCCGCTGAAACCAGGCTGGGCAGATGTCTGAATTGTTAGAAGCCTGCAGGAATAAAAAAACTTTGTAATGACTCTCCCCGTGTTCCCAGTCACAGGTATCAATTCCATTGCTGAGGTATCACTGCTGTTAAATGACTGTTCCTAATGCGTCCCATTCTGCAGTTTGACTGGCCTCTTGTTCTCCCAGTGAGTGTAGAAAATGGTTTATTTCCTTTCTAGAAACATGTTACATATTTGAAAATTTACCATGTTTCCCCGTAATCCTCTATAGTTTTAGGAATTCCAATTATGATAATTGCCATAACTTGTCATGCAAGATTTCATTAAACTGACTTTTCACTGTGTGCTTTTCTCCCCTTGTTCTTTGGTCTTTCTGTGCACTGACTTGCTTAAACTGAACTCCAGAGTCCATTATGCAGGTAGCAGATAAATTCAGACAGTGTTATAAAGGTCTTTTAATTTTCCAGGGTAATCTTCCCCCCCCTCCTTTGAAGATTAGCACAGAGCAACAGAGGTGCCAAGACAGAATTGCTAATCTAGGCTCTTTAAGTCAATCTTAATTCCTTTCTCCCAGGTTATGGCACAGGTATCCTGAAAAAAAAAAAAAAGAATGCTCAAAGATAATTTCTGTAAATAAAACTCTCATTTAAAGATAGTATTTGGAGTTCCCTTTCGACCATCTCTTTTCAAGGGCTTAGAGATACAAAAGCTGAATTTGTCATCAAGAACACTGGTAGTTCTGCTGCTGGGGGTGGGCAACAAATTCAGAGATACGCTTTTATAAGGATATCTGTGAACTGAGTGTGGGGTATGTTTGAAACAAGCCCTCCCTGGTCGAATTCTTGTAGCTTACCTTCAGCTTCTCATGCAACATAGGAAAAAAAAAAAAAGTAGTAATGTTGTATTTGATTCTCCTTGTGTTCAAGAGACCACGAGGTATCAGTCGAGCCCCAAGCTGGAGGACATCTGCTGCTGGTGACCATTATCAGAGCAGCCCATGCAAAACCTCAGCCTGTGCTAATCATACACAAGGGACGTGCTTTTTAGATGGACCACTGGAAAGCAGCTCACTAGTTGTAGTCCATTTTGCAGACAAGATACGATTGCTGGTCCAGAGAGCTCAGAGTGGGAGTATTGAAGCGGAGAGGAGGTCTATTGAATAAGGCAATACAAAAAGCTCCCAAAAGAGGGGAGGAGGGAGAAATGTTTTGAATGTGACTTGCTTGTGGGTGGTTCTGTCCTCATTTCTTAAAAAAAAAAAAAAAAAATTTCAGAGAGAAGAAAACCAAGTTATTTGCTGCTTGTACTATGATGGCAAGTCACTCCTCCCATTTAACAGTTAAAGGGATGGCCCAATCTGGCAGAATGACACGCTGTCTCTCTTGCTCCTGCTTCAAAGGGAGGCAGGAGAGAGATACTTACATGTTTAGAAAGAACTAAACTACTTTAATGAATATTAATAATTACATAAAAAGAAAATAATGAAATAGATACAGAACTGTATCAAGCTCCCAGGGTGACAGTCACTGGGAAAGTCCCAGACTGGACTTGGGGACAGATGGGAACTGGATTCTGGATCTGGATTCCAGATTGGGATCAGAGGCAGAGGACGCCTCCTGGGATGCCTCTTTCTTCAAAGAGGGCTGACCCTTTGATCCCTCAGCTTTTATCCTGAGTATGAGGCAGATGGGATGGAGTACCCTGTTGGTCAATTTTGGGTCACCTGTCCTATCTGCTCCTCACCCCAGGTGCGACCCCTCTGTGCTTTTTCTGCTTCCCACCCTCCAGCGGGGCAAATAACAAAGTTTAACTGACCTTGGTTGATAGCAGCAAGTACAAGCAAGAGCCTCTCTGCATCCCCTTTCTTGGCATCAACTATAAACATTGGTTTTACTATTCTGAGAGTGAACAGGTTTTTGCACAACATGCTGTTAATTTCAGCAATTAGAAGAGGCTTAGCTAAAAAGTAAAGTTACTGAACAAAATTGGTCCTGTTTTACCTCAAACCAGGCCAGGGATCTAATACCCTCTGTATTGGCAAACTGGTCTATAGCCATAGTCTACCGTTAATCGTAAAATATTTAAGAGTCAAGTTAAGTGTTTTAAGAGTAATGTTACTTACCTAGATTGATTTTGTATGTTGCTTTCCCTGGAACTTGCCTGTTAATAGTAAGGTAAGCTACATCTTACTGTAACAGTCCTCTAATGAGCACTAATTGCCTAGGAATTGTCTTGAAGCATTTAGAAGCCTGAGGACAGGCTTCTGGAAGACAAACCACAGCAGCAGTGTGCCTGTCCCCAAGTTTAACTGTGGTCAATAGGTAGGGCAGGTGAAGAGCTGCATAAAAGCAGGTGTCAGGCATTGCAGCCACAGGCGTTGTCCCTCTGCAAACAAGGAGAGAAGTGGGGAAGAGTCCCAGCCCCAGCTTGCTTGTCCATGGAGGGAGCAGTGTGAGTCGGCTGCGTGACACACGCTTGTGCCAGAATAGCTTTTAACAGCTGTTTAAAGCCTGGAATGCTTGTTCAGTACTAATGGTTTAGAGCCTTGTCCTAGGCAAGGCTCGGTGGCTTCTGTATGTTTACAGTGGGGAAAGAGCATTCGTAGAGTGCGCCACCATGCAGCCAGGGGAGTGGCCGTGCAGCCCTTCATTCCGCGCATTTAGAAAGCCCTTTAATAAACTGCTAGCGAGTACTTCACTGTTTGCTGTATTAAAAGGAATGTTGTTTTGATATTTGTCTGTCAGAGTCCCAGGACTTCCACTGATTTGTCCGTCAGAGTCGCAGCAAAGCACTTGCACTGAGTCAGATTCACAAAAATCAAAACTTATTGAGGGTGAGCGAACAGAATTCAGGTTGCCATTGATAAATTCACTGGCTACAATAGTGCTATTAACTAAGGTTAATATTGCTAGCAAAAACAATAATAATACAACAGCCTGGGGGTACCATTCACCAGAGGGTGAAAAGGTGTAGCCCTGCCTGGGGGGGAGGAAGGGAACGCAGCCCGTCAACTGCTCCCTCAGGTATCGAGAGTCTCTCCCGATTTAACAGTCAGTTTCTCAAGTCTTTTTATCCCCCAAATTATGAGGTTTCCCTCCCCTAGGTGACATGTACTATGACTTGGGTGGAGAGAGGAGTGCTAGTCATGTATGTTTAGCTTGATCTCTATAATCTTCATTAGCAGGTGCAAGACATCAACTTTAATATGCATTTCACAGGTAACGAGGCGGAGGTCAGTCACTGGGCACGACAGCCTTTCGAGGAAAGAAGGAACTAGGTAGGTTCCTGTCACCTGGCTGTCGCTGACGGAAAGCGGGGCTGTCCTGCCTATGCAGGGCTCCATCCTTAGCCCCGTCCTGCACCGGCCGGGCGCGTCTCCAGTGCCCTGGCCTGCCCAGAGAGAGCAAGGCCAGTCTTAATGGGTCTTTGAGCACAGAGACTTCACCTCGTTATCCAAGTTCCGCACTGTGGCCTCAGGGTTTGCGTTTGTAAGATGGAGGCGCCTTTTTGGGGCACAGGGGAAGCAAAATAGCAGCCCTGCTGCTGGTCGTGAGGAGGGACCCCTTCTGTCGCCAGGACAAGCCCGCAGTCTGGCCTTTGCCATGGGGCGCTGGGGATGTCTCTGCAGCGAAGATGACCATGCCAGCTCTGGCCCCTGGATGTGACCTGCTGTCCCCTCCCTGGCAGCATCCAGCATGTGGTGCTGGGCAGCGGAGTCATTCCAGGTGCTGGTAACAGACGGCTCTTGCTTGGAAGAGCCTGGGGAGGCTCTTCCCAGGCTCAGCGCTGGCTACTGCCAGCGCCCAGTCCTGGTGGCTCACGTCCCAGAGAAAGGTTGCTGTGGGAGGCTCCAGCATTATCAGGAAATGCACAAATAAAGTATTTAATAAGCTTTTCACTTAAAGGGGAAAGAGAAATAGACAGGTGAGAGAAAGTCTGAGTGTCCACCGCTGGAGTTATTTCAGTGGTGGGGAAACCACAACTGGATGAGCTTGGCCTGAAGGGACACCACTGCCAAAGTGTGGCAGGGAGCTCCTCCAGGTTTTTATTAGCAAACTGAGAACAACTGGAAAAATAAATAGAATCACAGAATCATAGAATCACTTGGGTTGGAAGAGACCTTCAAAATCATTGAGTCCAACCATAAACCTATGCCAAAACCCCCCCTAACCCATGTCCCTCAGCACCACGTCTGCCCGGCTTTTAAATACCTCCGGGGACGGCGATTCCACCACCTCCCTGGGCAGCCTGTTCCAATGCCTGATAACCCTTTCCGTAAAGAAGTTTTTCCTCATATCCAACCTAAACCTCCCCTAGCACAACTTGAGGCCATTTCCTCTTGTCCAGTTGCTTGTTCCTTGGGAGAAGAGATTGACCCCCCCTGGCTATAACCTCCTTTCAGGTGGTTATGCTAATACATGTGCTACAGCCTACAATGTCCCGTGGCCTAAGTGCATCAACGCACCTTTCAAAAAGAAAAAATGCGGACACGAGTATAATAGTATAGAGGCAGAGAATTAAAATACGAGCCCTTGAAAATTGGAAAAAAATAATCCGAGTACTACTTAGTTATGACTACAGCCCCTATATAAAAACACAAACACCCCAAAGCTCCCCATACCGCCAGCACTGAAAAGTTAAAGGCTGAGGCACCAGCCGCGGGTGCCGTTTGGGTTCCGACACGGAGCCGCGCCCTCCGAGCGCCAGGGACACTCGCCGCTCTGCGGGGCTCGCCGGGGCACGGCCCAGGCGGCAAAAGCCGGGCCGGGGCTCCCGGGCCGGGGACGGCGCCGCGCCAAGGCCGTAACGCCGCTCCCAGCACTGGCCCAGCCCCGCTCCGCCCCGCCGAGAGGCCGCGGCCCCGCAAAACCCGCCCGGCGCAGGCG